>JAJOZX010002991.1:547500-565000 GCA_023014485.1 Bathynomus jamesi
TCCTATACAAGCGTCGTTCTTTACGATATATATATATATAATATATAAAAAGGGTGATCCAGAGAAATGGGACCCAAAAGAAACCCCTGTAACTGTTAAAGTATAAGTCCTTTTCTAAAATCATACGCATCATTCGAAAGAGGATAGTTACAAGTTCGTACAGGATTGTATAGGTTTTGACAATACAAGACAAGATAAGATACAAAACAAAATAAAAGTGTTAGTTAAAACTAACCCTTCAAGATGACTGCATGGACTGTGGAACAGCTGCGTTTCATAACTGAGCAATATTATGAGCATGGAAGAAGTGTAGTTTCAGCTCAAAGATCTTTCAAGACAAATTTTCAGATGTCAAAATCACCTTCTAAGAAAGTAATCCGTCGGTGAGTCAGAAATTTTTCCCTAACTGGCAGCATTGGAAAAAGAAAACCAACTGGAAGAGTGCGCACAGCAAGGATAGACGAGATCATTAACAGAACTCATGAAATTGTACAGGATAATCCTAACATAAGCATCAGACGTGCTTCTCAGCTGTTAGGAGTTGGATATGGAACAACAACAACAACAACAACACCGTATATTCAAGCAAAATTTAATGCTCTTTCCATATAAAATTCAAACAGTGCAACAACTAAACGATGGAGATTTCGCACGAAGACGACAATTCTGTCAATGGATCCAACAGAAGGTAAGTGACACCACCAATTTTCTAGCAACTTTGATTATGTCAGACGAAGCCCATTTTCACTTGAATGGAACTGTAAACAAACAAAATTGTCGTTTCTGGGCAACAGAAAATCCATTGAATATTACCGAAGTCCCGTTGCATAGTCAGCGTGTAACTGTTTGGTGTGGTCTTACTGCATCTCAGATCATAGGGCCGTACTTTTTTGAGGATTCCACCGGAAACACGGTCACTGTAAATGGTGATCGCTACGAAAAAATGTTGACCGATTTCCTTATTCCTAAATTAAGAGATCTTTGTCTAGAAAACCACTGGTTCCAACAAGATGGAGCTACCTGCCATACCACGAGGAACTGCATGGCAGTTTTGCGTCAAACGTTTCCAGGCGAGTTAATCTCAAGATTTGGAGACGTTGAATGGCCCGCAAGGTCTCCGGATTTTTCTCCCTTAGATTATTATCTCTGGGGATATTTAAAGAGTAGGGTCTACAGAAATAACCCAACGACCTTGCAAGAATTGAAGGCCGCCATCACAAATAAGATACAGGCCATACCACCGCACACACTTGCAAAAGTGATGCAGAACTTACAAGCGAGAACACTGGAATGCTTGGCAACTGAGCACATTTGAAAGGAGTCATTTTTAAAAAATAAATATTTCATAATAAACTTGTAACTCTACTCTTTCGAATGATATATAGTTGTTATGAAAGGAATTAAATATTAAGAATATTTGGCTTTTTTTTATGGGTCCCATTTATCTGGATCACCCAGTATATATATATATCTTTCAAATGTTCCGCGCGATGATTCCTCAATTCACGAAGGTCAAGCTTGTCGCCTCTCCTCTCGAGTTGGCCTGGTGAAGTGAGTTCGTTTCTCGTACTCTTCACCTCACATAGCCAGGTACGGCCAGCTCATCGGGGATTGTTCTGAGCTAGATATCTAATCTTCTTTTGAAGATGTCCATTGCAACACCACTCGTGTTCCTTAGGTCTTTGGGGCAGCTGATTAAACAGTCTTGGTCCTCTCGCAACAAAACTATACTGGTCAAAAAAAGAAACGCAATTTTTGAGATTTATTAATAAACATGAGGACTCAGTATATAGTAAATGATTCTTTAACATAACAAACAGTCAATAACGCGTATGGCCACCCCTAGCCACAATGCAGGCTTGGAGTCTGGCCCTCATCGACCTCAACAGTCTCTGCAGGAAAGCAACAGGGATGGCCCTCCACACTTCAATAATTGCATTGGTCAGTTCCCTGATGTTCTGCGGCTGATGCTGACGTCTGCGAACTCGCCGTTCAAGTTCATCCCATGCGTGCTCTATCGGTGACATGTCTGGGCTGAAGGCTGGCCATGGTAAGGTCTGCACCTGTTGTCTCTGCAGGTACGCCTGCACTATCCTGGCTGCATGAGGTCTGGCATTGTCCTGTTGCAGGAGCACCAATTCTGGATGTTGCCTCATGAATGGAAGAACATGTGGGTGAAGAATCTCATCCCTGTAGCGCTGGGCAGTCAGAGCGCCATCAACAACCACCAGCTCAGTTCTTGAAGCAAAGGCAATTCCTGCCCAAACCATGACACTTGGGCCTCCCCATCTGTCATGCTCCACTACTGCAGCATCTGAGTATCGCTCCCCTGGTCGTCTGTATACCCTGACACGGCCATCAGAATTGGACAGTCTGAAGCGAGACTCCTCAGAAAAGAGGACTTGGTTCCACATTCTTTGTGTCCAGTCACGGTGCTGATAGGCCCATTGCAGGCGTCGTTGCCTTCTTGCATCAGTGAGAAAAGGACCTCTGTAAGGCCTGCGGGATCGGAGTCCTGCATTACGGAGTCGGTTTCTGACGGTCTGGTCACTAATTCTGTTGTTGTGGATACCAGGTGTCTCTCTGGCTGTCTGACGAGCATTCCGCTGCCGATGACGCAGGTGCTGCAGTACAATGTGGCGATCCTGGCGTTGGGTCGTCACACGAGGTCGCCCACGTCTTGGCAGGTCCTGAACACTTCCTGTGGCATTGTACCGTCTAACAAGCCTAGAGATTGTGCTGGGATGCACATGCATTCGTTGTGCAACTTGGACAGCAGACATGCCTGCATCCAACATGCCCAAGGCACGACCTCTGTTGACCTCTGAGAGTCGTGGCATGCCTCAATCGCGGGAAAAAGTTTGGTTTTCTCAACGGGCAGTGTGTATTCTGTGAAGTCAAAGAAAAAATGCATGCCTTCATAAAGAATACATTCAATTTAATCTCTGTTTATTGTTTGTAACAAAATGGCGTCTTAGCCGGGATTAGTCAGGTTTAAAAACATGCACTAAGTGGCTTTAAAAGATTTGAACAAACATTTAACCATAATCTTGAAACTGTGATAATACCACTAACAACTTAAATTTTACACCATATGCAAGCTAATTGCGTTTCTTTTTTTGACCAGTATATTTTCTTTCAGGGTTAAGGATGTTCCCTCTCTCCCCTTCAAATTGGGAACACGACACAGTCTTCCTTTTCTACTTTCCACTGTTGTTTGGGAAGTTACAGGGTTCAGAGTAAGATTAGGGACTAGTTTCTCCATTATTTACCACGTGAAAATCAATCAATCAATCAATCAATCAATCAATCAATCAATCAATCAATCTATCTCTCTCTCCCCCTCTCTCTCGCGAACTTTGTTAGCCTCAGGGATAGCGTAGGAGAGATGGGGTTAGGGTTGGCGGCGATGTTGAGGGAGTGTGGAGTGCATTCCGGGACGAGTTTATGGTGCTGCAGTCTGCTGCCATACCCTCAAAACCGGTCACCCCTGCTTCAACGCAGCCTAGGTGGTTCAATCGTGACATCGCTTCGGCTATCCGAAATAGGAAAGTAGCGTATAGGAGGGCGAAGGCCAATCGTTCCCACGAGAACACTGAAGCGTATGTCCGCCTGCGTAGGGAAGTGAAGGCGAAGGTTAGGCTAGCGAAACGTAACGAAGAACTACGGGTGGCAAGCCTCTGCAAGGGGAACCTTAAGGAGTTCTTCAGTTATGTTAATAGTAGAAAGCCCATTAGAAGCATGATAGGTCCGTTAAAGGACGGTAGCGGCGTTCTGCGGACCTCCGACGCGGACATCGCTAATGTGCTTAATGAGTACTTTGCGGGAGTGTTCACCAAGGAGGATACCCGCGTCATCCCCGAGCCAGGCGTGAGGCACGAAGGTGCTGGCCTGGATAGTGTTAGATGTACCGCGACAGTCGTTGCCGATAGAATAGACAAACTGAGCGCGTTTAAGGCTCCTGGGCCAGACCAGTTTCTCCCCAGTGTTGCGAGAAGTGCGCGACCAGGTGGCTCGCCACCTGGCTACAGTCTTCAACAAATCGTTGGAGATGGGCCAGGTGCCTGGTGACTGGAGGGAAGCCAACGTGACCCCTATCTTTAAGAAAGGGGATCACGAAAGTCCAGGGAACTATCGTCGCATTAGTCTCACTTCAGTTGTAGGTAAATTATTAGAAGGGATAATAGCCGATAGGATCGTTGACCATTTCGATTCCTACAAGCTGCTTGGGGACTCCCAACATGGGTTTAGACGGCATAGGTCGTGTCTCACCAACTTGCTCAAGTTTTTCCACGTCATGTTGAGTGAGTACGATAAGAGTAGGGCGATTGATATACTTTATCTCGACTTTCAGAAAGCCTTTGATAAGGTACCTCACCGCCGGCTAATGGCGAAAGTGCGCGAGCTGGGTATTGCTAATTAGCAGCGACCTTAAGTTTACGAAACAGTGTGTAGAGGTGGAAAAGAAAGCCCAGAAACTATTGGGTTATATCAGGAGGCAATTTCAGTTTCGGAACAAGGAGATTGTGCTCTCACTGTACAATTCCCTTGTTCGGCCGCACCTGGAGTATGCTGTGCAGTTCTGGTCGCCCGCCCTCAGGAAAGATATTGAGAGGCTGGAGCGAGTGCAGGCGAGGGCCACAAAGTTAATCCCTTCCGTTAGGCATATGGGCTACAATCGACGGTTACGCGCCCTGAACTTGTTTTCGCTTGAAACTCGGAGGCTGCGCGGTCAACTGATCGAGGTTTTCAAGCTCTTACGCGGGTTGAACGATGTCAATTTTAGAAGTATGTTTAGCTTAAATGATAACCCAACTCGCAACATTTGGAAGTTGGATTTGAAACGGTTTAGGACTAGTGTGTGTGGGAATTACTTTACGTATAAGATCTGTGACACATGGAACAGGTTACCTTCGGAAGTTGTGAACAGTTCCTCTGTGGATCAATTCAAGAAAAGGTTAGACCAAATCTTGCAGCACACTATTTGAGTGTGTACAAAATTTTCTCTGGCACCCGTTGCCATTGGTACCTCCTCGGTATGGGCCGCAAGGCTTTTTGAGGTACTTCTTTTCCTTGTAACTACTCCTTGTAACTCTCTCTCTCTCTGCCCCTTAAAAGATAGAAATGGCGTACTGAAATTCGGTGATAAAGATATAGCTAATATATTAAACGAGTTCTTCGTTACAGTCTTCACGGAGGAAGACACAATAGAAGTGCCAAGTCCTCGGATTACATATGACGGTGACCATCCCGTAGAGACCGTAAGTTTTATGAGAAATGAGGTACAGCAATTAATTGATAAGATGAACAAATACAAATCACCTGGCCCCGACTTATTTCTTCCAAGGGTATTAAAAGAGGTTAGCCACAATGTTGTTGACGACTTAGTAACCATATTCAAACAATCAATCGAGTTAGGGAAAGTTCCAACCGACTGGAAGTTAGCAAATGTAACACCAATCTTTAAAAAGGGTGATAGGGAAAATCCTTGTAATTATCGCCCGATCAGTTTAACATCAGTTGTCGGCAAGCTGTTGGAATCCATCATTACAAAACGTATTGTGTATCACCTTGAATCTAACAATCTAATTTTTTATTCTCAACATGGATTTAGGCGACATAGATCCTGTCTGACAAACCTGTTAGAGTTTTTCCATAATATGCATACACTGTACGATGCAAGTAGGGCAATAGATGTAGTGTATCTCGACTTTCAAAAAGCCTTTGACAAAGTCCCTCACGCTAGATTGATAGCTAAAGTCAAAGGACTAGGAATCACCGGGCTCGTTTCCAACTGGATTGAGGATTGGTTAAAAGAAAGCAGAGAGTGGTAATAAATGGAGTGGCTTCGGAGTGGGCGCCCGTCACCAGTGGTGTCCCACAGGGTTCCGTTCTGGGTCCTTTACTTTTTATCATCTATATTAACGATATAGACATCGGGCTTCTAAGTGCAATCTCCAAATTTGCAGACGATACGAAATTAGGAAGTAGTGTAGGACTGTAGGTACTGAGGAGGGCGTAAGAACGCTTCAGAACGATCTTGACAGGTTGGGCGAATGGTCTGCTACTTGGCAGATGCCATTCAACTTGGACAAATGTAAGGTAATGCACATAGGTTATAAAAACCCGAAGACCGATTACTCTCTCTTGGTAAGGAACTTGACTGAGACCGATCTAGAGAAAGACTTAGGAGTCTATATCAGCAACGATCTGAAACCGTCAAAGCACTGTGCAGAAGTCGAAAAGAGGGCCTTAAAATTATTAGGTTATATTAAAAGACAGTTCCAGTTTCGGAACAAGGAGACGGTAATGTGTCTTTATAATTCTCTAGTCAGACCTCAACTGGAATACTGTGCGCAGTTTTGGTCTCCATCCCTCTGGAAGGACAGAAAGATTAGAAAGAGTACAAGCAAGGGCTACAAAATTGATCCCTTCAATGAGAATGCAAAGCTACCAACGGAGATTGGAGCGCCTAAATCTGTTTAGCTTAGAGACGAGGAGGTTGCGGGGTCAGCTTATTCAAGTCTTCAAGATGCTCAAAGGAATAGACAGGGTAGATTACAGAAACTTATTCTCACTTAATGCCAATCCGACAAGAAATAATGGGTTTAAACTGGAACTAAAGACATTTAGGACTTCTGTCTGCGGAAATTTCTTTTCCTATAAAATAGTTAATACCTGGAACCAACTTCCCTCAGAGGTTGTTTCCAGTCAAAGTGTAAATGTGTTTAAAAATATGCTAGACAAAGTACTGAACACACTCATAGTTTAAGATTAACACCTCCGAAAACTCTGCAGGAGCTCGCTTGCACGGTGTCTCTGGGAGCAAGCTAAATAGAGCTATTTATATATTCTCCACTTTCCTGTAAAATTTCCTTGGCTACTTTTCCAGGGTCAAGGTATTTTCTTCAACCTTTTTCCGTACCTGCCTCTGGCAGGGAGGGAGCGGAGGGTGGGGAGAGAGCCTTCTACTTTTCTATCCAGTTTTCTACTACTATTAGGATAGTTGAAACAAAAATAAACTTTTAATAACAGGAACCTCCCAGAGTGGACCGAAAGGTCTTTGAGGCTCTCTCTCTCTCTCTAGTGAATATAGGTTTAGTTCGCGTAACCTTTCCCAGTAGTTTAGTTCTTTGCACCCTTTGATCTTTGTTGTGAAACTTCTCTGAATCCCTTCTAGTTGTCCAATGTCTTCTTTTTTTATATGGACATATTAGGACAGGGCAGTATTCCAATTTAGGTATTATCAGTGTTTTCAATAGCGGAATAATCATATTCCTATCCCTCCGTTTGAAGGTTCTCAGTATCTGTCCAGTTACTCTCTCCGCTCTGTTTACTGCTATCTTATTTTGTGTTTCAAATTTCGCATCATCAGTCATTAACAACCCCTAAATCTTTTGCTTTAGAATTTCTCTGAATTTCCTGTCCATTTTGGGTATAATATTCGGTGGATTTTAGGTACTCTTTTTCCGTACCGTAACAGCTGAAATTTTTCAGTGTTAAAATTTCATATTGTTGTCTTCCGTCCACTTGTAGATTAGGGTGAGGGTAAATGGGGGAGAAAGGGGGTGGGGATAATGGGGGAAGAGGGGGTGGGGATAATGGGGGAAGAGGGGGTGGGGATAATGGGGGAAGAGGGGGTGGGGATAATGGGGGAAGAGGGGGTGGGATAATGGGGGAAGAGGAGGTTATCCCCCAAGTAGTATAAAGGGGGGTGAGGGGTTTTGGGGGGAGGGAGAATGACCTCCCCAAAGGGGTAACCCAGGCACCAAAGGTGCCCTCGTCGTAGGCGAAAAAAAAATTTGAATAATTAAAATTTAATACAATCAGCCCAACCCAAGCAAGTGCTGAGCATAACCGCTAGAAAACTCTACAACTGGAGGGGGGGGGAAATGAGGAGAAGGGGTGGTGGGGGATTCTTCGCGAAGCCAAGCTGGCGATAGCTAGTGTGTATTTAGGGTGGTCCACAAAATGGAAGTATTTTAAATTCTTCCTCCCAGGGTTTCATTAGGTTCCTTTTCCCAAAAAACTTCTGAGCAAAATTTGGGCTCAATCGGTTAATATTTAGGTGGCTCAACTACCCCCAGAAGTCCACATTCATGACTTCTGGGTCCCCCCCATATATGGGTATTATCCGCTTGTTGGCGGGGGTATCATGGCTGACCAGGCCACTCATTGTTGCCCAGCTAAGATTGTGGACTTGTTAGAATCAGGAAACCTCTTTCGGTGCTCATCCACCACACTTAAGAGAAACTGGAGTTGATCTCCTTCGTCAGAGTTCCGCTGAAGGTCTGAATGAGAGCTACTACCCTTTCAGCATGATCATTAACTACTTTGATGTTTCCTATGATTCTTTTAGCTTCTTGGAAGTTTTCATTCTCCTCCCAGGTGCTGGGGTCATCATCAAGAAAACTAATATTGATCGGTAGGGCCTTAAGAAGCTTAATGAGTTCTTTGTGGCAAGTGTTTCTAATTTCAGTGTTGCTTTGCATTCCTTGAGTCTTCTCTCTTTGAGAAGTCTAATGACCTCTCCTTTTCCCTCATACACTTGACCATGATTCCCTTGGTGTCTGATGCAACAGTTTGATCGAAGAGAGCAAGGGCCACCAGCTCTTCTGATAAGTACCATAGGTGGTTTTCAAATTTCTTGAGAGCTGCTTTGGCCACTTTCTGGTCATGATAGTCCTTTAACTTTTGGATAAGATCCAGATCATTCTTCGGAGCTTGTGATGGAATAGGAGCAGTGATCCAGCTTTTTAAGTAGATTAGGACTCCAAAAAGGGTAAGGGTTTTCAGGTCCTTCTCTCGAGGAGTCAGGGTGATTTGATTTCGAAAAAGCCACATTTTGATGGCATAGATAACTTTAGCCATCCACCTTGCATAGTGCGTGCCAGCAGGACGTTTGAATGTGTAACTTTCAATTTTTTCACCAAGAAAGATCAAAGAAAGTTCCAAAAACTCTTTATAGTCATCTCGAAAATTTCCAGTGGCCAGATGTTCTTTGGCAAAGGCAATTATTTCATTTCTGAAAGGATCAACTTGCTCCTTCATCTCATCATCATCCTGTGAAGTAGAGAAGGTTTTTAAATCAATGTAGTCCCACATAGATTGGAACCTTTTGAACAAAAGTGGCTCAGGGGCAGAAGATGAACCATGGACTGCTTCAAACACTCCTCCATACATGACTTCCATGCAATGATGCCTACAGGCAAAATAGAAGAGTGGTCGACCAAGTTTCTGTTCCAGAAGAACGCATGCTCCCCTGTTTGTTCCTGTATTTGATGCTGTAGTATCTGATAACATTCCGATTATTGACTTATCTATGTTCCATTCGGAAAGATTATACACTGCAGCTGATTGAGCTTCCCCTGTTCCACTTGGTAGTTTGGGAACACCAAGCAGTTTTGAATCACCTGATTCAACTGAAGAGACAAGGACTGGGAGTCTCTGTACCTTTTCATTCTTGGCAAGTAGATTAGGGATCAACTTCCCATCCCAGTGGACAATCGAAATACTTGGACTAAAGCTAGCTTTAATGGCATGGGTTATTTGCCTTCGATGCCTCTCTCGGTGCCTTTTGATTGAAGAACGAGAGATGTTCACCTCTGAAAGATCTTGACCAAGGCTAGATGCAGTTTCAGCTAATACAAAGGTGGCCCTCCTGTCACTGATGCCAGTCCTGTCCAGAGCAGCAGCCAATTCAGGAGATATGATATTCTTTGCTGCCTTTTTCTTTGGTGGAGTTGGTCCGCTGGTAGATGGGGGATTAATAAGGTAATCTTCATCTTCTCTTTCTGACTCGCATAAAGACTCAGAAGAAGAACTTCCCTGATCTAGCATAACTTCCTGTGAAGCAGCATATTTTTCTTCTTCAGCTTTCCGCTTCCTATTTACCAATTTCATTTGCTTCTCAGCAGCTCTCTTTTCTGCCTTCTCAGTCACCATATCTGCAGAGACCATTGATCCCACTCGTCCCGCTTTCCTTTGTTGGATCAAGAACTGCCGGTCTTCTTCATTTTTGATTAAGGTAAAGGCATCAGCATGGGCGACATCAAATAGGTTCTCCATTTCTTCCTGAAAGGTTCTCTCTTTTTCTAAATGAGAGTTGCTTTTCCTCCCAGCATTCTTCTTAATCGCTTTCCACTCCAAGTGTAGAGCCTGAATTTTGTGAAGAATGTGGTCTTTCCTTTGAGTAGGGATTCGGGCTCTCTCCCAGAAGAGACGCAATTCTTCAAAAACAGCTTCTGAACTAGGTTTGATCTCCTTCTTCAAGACTTGATGATGGTGGAGGAACATGCGGAGGACCTGGCCACGGGAAGGCAGCTTGGCTCCAGTGATTATTTCCTCTGACTTTTTCATTAAGTAAAATGTACGTTTATTTGACATTGCAAAACCTGTAAATTTAATAAATCTATCTGAAAGAAAAATAATCATTAGTTAATGTATCTGTAAATAATGTTTCTTTTAATTATTCACTATATTAATAAAGGGCATAATGGTATAAAAAAACAGCTTTGAGCCACCCCTAAAAGTTATTCGATTTGCCTTAAATTTTACAGGAAATATTTTTTAGCTAAAAGGAACCAGATTATAGCCTGGGAGGAAAGAAAATTGAACTTCGATTTTTTACCCCATTCTGTGGACCACCCTAATATATATATATATATATATGTATGTATCACGGCGCATATCAATTACTTTACTGACAGTACGTACTTCTATTCCTTATAAATTAATTGCATTTACAAAGGGGAAACTAAAAACTTGCACTACCGTATCGTATAAGTCATACACGAGTACCGTGCCTCGAATGACTGTCACCATTATAATACCAGCCTACAATAAATTACATTTACCTACAACTAAATTACTTCTGATGAAAGAATGTCTCTTCAGTCAAGGTGAACAATGACTAATGAAAATGGTAATGTTAAAAGGACATTTGAATAACGTCGTTGTTGTTGTTCAGTTTTCACAGAATCTCGTTTCAGAGGTTTATTATTATTATTATCATCATCATTCATTTATTTAGCAATAAAATTATTAAAAAATAAAATTATTAAAAAAAAAAAAAAAAAAAAAAAAAAAAAAATTAGACTAACACGAATGTAGATGTAGCTCAGAGCGTAAACTAACCCACTTTTTGTTTAACTTTACCTACTTTTTTTTTTTTCCTTATCCTCCTTACTTTGCATGTCTCTAACTCTTTTCTTGCATGTTTGTAGTTTGCATGGTATGACAGTGAGTTAAGACTGTGTTTGCATGGTTTGTAAGCGTTCTTATTTTACTTCTTTTCATCTTTCACCCCTCTCCTATTCTCTCCGACTATTTTTCTGACTTGTCGGCAGTGGCCGGCGGATGATGATGGTGAGACACTTTTCCTCTTTTTCTGAATGAATGTTAACCCACGAGTGATAGGTGTTGCTCCTTACTTAACCCCTTATTCTCTTCTCTTCTCTTAACCCCCTACTCTTTCCTTTCTCTCGGGCTAGCCTTAGAGTGGATCTTAGGGTCTTTGTTAGCCTTAGCTTCTGTAGATCTGTAGATCTAAAGGCGACAAAAGGAGCGGAATGAATGAAAGACTTATCAGTCTAAATGGACTGGCTCCACCTCCATTTTGAACCCGAAACAGAGAAGAAAAGAAAGAGTAAAAAATAATTAAAATTAAACAAATTAAATGGATTTATGGATATTCGCATAAGATTTAAAACTACGTAACGAGTCCGAAGGAAAACATTCCTCAAAGTTCATTCTAAAGAGAAACTGCGCGAGGTAAAAACCTCCTCTCGTATCGCTCAGTTACACATATTTTCTGGGTGAGGGCATAATTTTCCTTAATATCTAATAGCATTTTTGCCCGTTTTATTGTCTTTTCTAGTGTTACTGTGGAATTTCATATATATATATATTATATATATATATATACCTCAGTGGAACACCGAGGTGTATCCAAGGTAAAATGATGCTTATTCACAGCAATTCTGGTCAGACGAGGTTGATGCGGACCAGGAAGGGTCCACGCAATGGGTGGTGATGTTCATTATTAAACATTTTATAAAGGAGGCTAAGGCATCGAACCTCGCGCCCGTGACAACTCGATGAAGCGGCCGTGTATGAGAATTAGGCGCACCAGAAAATACTGTAACACGATATTCGAGTAGAGGTAAAAGAAAACCATTAAGACATCTATGGTTGACAACTGGGTCACGGAAAAGAGAGAATACTTTCCAAAGAATACCCAACTTTTGAAGGCAGCACTCACCGTTGCTCTTACGCGTCTCAAAAGTAAGTTTGGAATCGAGGGTGACCCAATATTTTAAGAGAAAAAACAAAGTTCGATTTTCTCTCCCCTTTAAGATACAGAGGTGAAAAGACGAACCGTGGTGGTGCGAGAAACCACCACCACCACCACCACATCTTCGGTTTTAAATGGGTTTACCTTCATTTTTCCAAACGCCACCATTTCGAAATTGCCTCTTAAGTCCATATTAGGGGACAATGTAGCGTGAACTCTCAAATCAGGGCCTCAGGAGGAGGAGGAGTGCGGCAAAGTCTAGTCATCAGCATAGTTAACTATTGGGTTAACCAGATTATATGATAAATTAGTAAAAACGGTAAAGAGGGTCGGTCACAATGAAAGACCAATGGGGTCTCTCGAGGGACACCCCGAGAGAACATCACTCCAATCACTAAAACTTTCCTCCAAACGTACACGTTGATAACGATGAGTAAAAAAATAAAAATTCAGTGTCTACCAGCTCTTCACTGCAAAACTCCCCGTTTTCCAGAGGAAAAATTCCAAAATTCCAGAGTAACCATCGTTTCTACTACTATATAATAAATTATTATAAATAAAAACAATCAAAATCATAAATACGTGAACATAAGAAAAATGTGCGATTATACATTTTTTTTTAAATACATATATTTGAAACGTTTGGGCTCAATAGACAGCCAAATTAGCCGAGTTCACAAAATTCCCCGAGACTTCTAATTTTTTTTTTTTATAAATTCCCCGAGTTTCCCGTTTCCCATAGTAGTAGACACCCTGAAATGAGAGATAACACCCAATATGTCTCCATCAACACAGACTGCGAAGCTCGTGGACCAAAACTCCGTGGTTAACGCAAACAAAGGCGGCACTAAAATTAACTATTAATAGCTAAAAAAAAAATACAACGCAAAAGCTCATCCGTTTAGCTACAATGCTATAGATATATAACTCGGAATGGTCCCCTGATATAACTTATGGAATACACGGACCACACCCGCGTGAAATAAGGAACCGTCTGGGATAATAATAATAAATCCACTATACTGTAGTCCAAATACTAAATTTTTTTCATTTTTATGATGAAAGCCCGTTGCCCACGATGGGCTTACATTATGGAAAAGAAAAAACCTAGTATTTGCCATTTACCATTACTTTATTCGGACTGTAGTGGATTTATTATTATTACCTTAGAAGGGTTCCTCGTTCCACGCATATTAGGTCTGTGTATTCCCGCTGCCCGTCCCCCCCCCCCCCTTTTTTTTTACTTAGGCTTACATCTGGCCCTGACGGCATAAAGACTCGTGAGATAAAGTAATTCGGAGTGTATAGGCCTAATAAAGTTAGCGTGTTTACTGTTTAGTGAAAAATGAATAATGTGTACAATGAAGCCTAATTTGGTTACAAAGCCATATGCGCAAAGACAATGGGAGGGTTTATCAACGCTTGGAACGACTTAGAAACTAAATAATGAGGTTATTAGATTTCAGATGCGCGTAACAGAAAAATAAGACATTCTATTTCATGAAAATTCCTACTTTTCCCACGGCAACCTCAACCTCCTCCTCCTCTCAATCACCGAGTTTCATTCCATTTTTAAATAATTCTTTCCATTCAAGGAGTACGAGTGCCGCCGTACCCACGCACACCAACTTTCATTTAGGCATCAAATCTGCTTTTAACCTCCCCCAAACAGTTACTCACCAACTTAAAAAAAAAAAATAAATAAATCTTATCCTATATTTACACAAATTAAATGAAAAATATACAATATATACGCAGGGCGCGTAAATACTCGTATTCTCCGCAAAAATAGGTTTAAATATTACCCCATAAAATAGGGAACCCAACACAGCCCGCAAATATCCCTAAGCATCACTAAATAAACAAATGTACGAACGTACGTACAACCAATCACGCGCATTCCATACGAATAAAATAAGAGTCCACGGCCAACGTGGAAATGCATTTGGTGGCGCTCGCCAACCCCTTCATTGTGACCATGTTTTCACCTCCAAATATAAATAATGCAACGACTGGCGGCGGACGGGTTACGAGAAAAAACTGAAGAAACCGCTCCAAATAATAATTTCAATCACAACGTGTATAAATAATAGCCCGACAACATTAATTTTCTCCTCATAAAAAAAATTACATCTTTGTTTAGAGAAACTTTCCTAACAATGGCTTAAATCACAAAAGAACATAGTATGTCAACGAGTCAGTGACCCCCTCCGCTTACTTTCTCCTTTAAACAAGGGGGGGAGAAGGGGAAGCCGAGGTGGAGGCACAGTGATCAAGAAGCCTTCTTTGGGGATTGGGTAAGGAAAAGGATAGCCACACGCACGCACATTATATATATATATTATTAATATATATATATATAATATATATATATATATATATATATAACGGGTGCGGCAAAAATAACGCCCTTTTTAGTTTACTCTCTTTCATTGAAGGAAATAAATCAATACAGCATTTTAAGAGAAATATAAGGTTTTAAGAAAAACAGCATTTTAAGAAAAATAAGTACTTTCTCAGTAAAAACTAAAAAATAACAAAATGATAATATAAAACTAAAAAATTATACTGTATAAAACTTAGATATACAATTATTAAAAGGGCGTTACTTTTGCAGCACCCGATATATAATGTGGAGAGAAACTCGTTTTTAATAATTCCACAAGGAGGGTTAGAGAGAAATGATATAAGTGAATAGAAAAATTATAAAAATTAAGAAATACAATGAAGTGAAAGGGATCAAAAAATCCATTATCGCAAAAAAAAAAAAAAAAAAAAAAAAAACAGGAAATGACAGCGTTTACTTTTAAATGGTCAACCTTTTATTTATTATTTAATATAATATAATATAAATATATATAATATAATATATAATATAATAATATATATATAATATATAATAAGTACAGTAACATCCTTTGCCGAGGACACAAAAATTAGTAGAATAAAAAATCCCAGAGAACATAGGATCTCTGCCAACAGACATGAACAGAATCTACAATTGGTCTAAGGAAATATGAAATTTAACCGAGAAATTTCAACTATTAAGGTAGGATCTAAAATCCATGGAATACTATACCTCGCATGGACAGGAAATTAAGAGAAACTCTGAAGCAAAAGAGTCGGGAGTTGCAATGACTGAGGACGCAAAATTTGAAACAAAATAAGATAACGGTAAACGGATCAACATGAATAACTGGACAGATACTGAGAATTTTTAAAAAAAAGGGGGATACGAATATAATTATTTCTGTTGAAAACATTGATCATACCCAAGTTGGAATATTGCTCGATCTTAATATCCTCGTATAAAAAAAAAAAAAAAAACCTACTCAACCAGAAGGGATTTAGAGAAGCTTCACAGACAAGATCAATGGATGCAAAAAACTAAATTACTGGGAAAGGATAAGCGAATTAAATTTATAGTCGCTGGAAAGAAGAGGTACACCATTATTTACACTTGGAAAATAATGGGGGAACTAGTCCCTAATCTTACTTTGAACTCTTTAACCACTCAAACAACAGTGCAAAGTAGGAAAGGATGAATGTGTCGTGTTCCAAAATTAAAGTTTAGACAGGAAAAGAGTTTTGTTGTAAGAGGACCAAGACACTTCAACCAGCTGCTCAAGGAACTAAGGAACACGAGTGTTGTTGTTGTTGTTGCGGTGGATATTTTCAAAAGAAGACTGGACGCTTGGCTCTCAACAATTTCAGATAAGCCAAGAGTACCTGGCTATGCGAAGTGGAGAACGCGAGAAACCAACTCTCTACTTCACCAGGCCAACTCAAGAGGAGGGGCAACGAGCCTGACCTCCGTAAAATGAGGAATCATGGCACGGAACATCTGAAAGGTATATACGAGGTGTGATCAAAAAGTTCCAAAAGTAAACGTATAACGTACAAAATTTATGGAGTACGAGCAAGATGACCCAGTCCCTTTCAAAGTATTCTCCTCCCGTTCACACACACATTCCAGCACTCCTGCCACCGTTGGAAGCATCTAGCATAGTCAAGTTTTGTAGTGGCATTCAGCTGTCGCGTCGTATTCCATTTGATAGTTTCCACGTCGTCAAATCTCTTCCCCTTCAGGGTACTTTTCAGTCGAAAGGACGAAAATTCGCACGAGGCCAAATCAGGGGAACAGGGTGGTGGTGGTGGACCAATGGGATGTTGTGCTTAGACAAAAACTGTTGCGCAGAAATGGCTGCGCGCGAAGGCGCGTTGTCATGGTTCAACATCCATTCCAAGTGGCAGAAATCCACTTTTTCCGCCCTTTTCTTCAAACAGCATCCCGCAGACGCTTCAAAACTTCTAATTCGCACACAGCCACTTAATTTCTGCGCAACAGTTCCGTTTCCTCATTGTATCAGTTGCTCGGAGACACTAGCACCGTATCTAAACACAACATCCCATTGCTCCACCAACCACCTTATTCCCCCAATTTGGCCCCGTGTGACTTCTTTTCGTTCCCCCAAACTGTAAAGTACCCGAACAGAGAGAGATTTGGACGACGTGGAACGATCAAACAGTATACGACGCGGCAGCTGAATGCCATTTCAAAACATGACTCTGTGACATCCTTCCAGCAGTGGTAGCAGCGCTGGAATAAGTGTGTTGTGCGGGAGGGGAAATACTTTGAAGGAGACTAGGTAAGTCATCTTGCTTGTACTCCATAAATTTTTGTACGTTAAGTCTACTCCTGGAACTTTCTGATCACACCTCGTGTCTGTGTGTGTGTTTTATTATTATTATTATTATTATTATTATATATATACACACACCCCGTGGTTTTCGTATCCTACGTAAAGCTGTTAGTTCCCCCGTCATATGACCTTAGATGTTGCGGAGGTTAAACAACCCCAATATATATATATATATATATATATATATATATATATATATATATATATATATATATATATATATAGATATGATCAAAAGTATTCGGACACCCCGGAAATCCGCATTTCTGCAAATATCACCTTCGCCGAAAGGTATGCTGGGAAAAAGCGTGGCGAAACTATAATGCTGAGGTGTTCTGTTAATTATCAGTAACTGTTGTAAGCCATGCCGCGCGGACGTGAACTCTCCGAGTTCCAACGTGGACTCGTCATCGGATGTTATTTAAGTAACGTTTCTATACGAAACATTGCAGCCAAACAGGATATACCAAAGTCGACTGTAGCGGATGTTATCATGAGATGG
>JAJOZX010002991.1:570000-595090 GCA_023014485.1 Bathynomus jamesi
ACACTTAATCTTTGGTAAACTTGTAAGCTACTTTATTAACTTTAATCTTCAATTTATTTTTATATATATCGAAACTTGACTCTAAAAAGGCAAAGTGTTAAACCCAGGCGTATCTCCAGTATAAATTTGTATTATTTTTATAACTCATTTGATCTTGTGCTAAAAATCGATATGCCTCTTTGTTAATCCTCTAATCCTTAATTTTTAAGTTTTATTTTACTTCTCCGTTTATTGCATATATATATATATATATATATATATATATATATGTGTATGTGTGTAGATATGTATGTATGTATGTATGTATGTATGTATATATGTATATATGTTTGTGTGTATGTATGTTATTTTTATATATATTTTTTTTTCTCTTTCTGTAACCTATATATAGGCCGTAACCTTTTATGTATTTCAGTGTTCCTGAGGATGTCATTAGACGAAAGCGCTTGAGCACCGTTTTGTGTTTCCTTTCCTTCGTGGTTTTATTCATCATATATATATAATATATATAATATATATATATATATATATAGGGCATTTCCGTTCTATGGGCACCAACGAGGTTAGGTTAAGGTCAGGTTAGGATAGGTTACGTTACGTATGACCAATAATAATGAAACTTGATAAATCGTCAAATTTTGAGAGAAATATTTTGCGTTTTTGTTTATAGCTGTTAATTTAAATAAATTAAATTTCTCTTATTCAAAATGTACTCATTATTAATAAAAAGTTAAAATAAGTTTAAAAAATATTAATTTCTCTCATTTGAATGGGGCGCCCATAGAACGGAAAAGGTGTGTGTGTGTGTGTGTATATATATATATATATATATAGATATATATATATATATATATAACCTTTGGTTACCTTTGGTTAGCTTCCGCCCGAATTATTCATTCTGACGAAGGTCAAGCTTTTCACTCCACCTTAGACCTACAGTTTAACGTGGAATCCGAACCACGCCCCATCAGCAGCCCAGCGTCTAATCACTAGGTCACCTCGGGTACCCATTTATCTACCAACCACTTTATTGTGTGGAAGGATGACAGCTGGGTTTTGCTGCGCGCCGGCTAACGTCGGATCTCGAACCCGGGCCGATGGATTTGTAGTCAGCGACGCTAACCACTATACCACCGAGGCGCATATATATATATATATATAATTATATATACAATGCGCCTCGGTGGTGTAGTGGTTAGCGTCGCTGACTACGAATCCATCGGCCCTGGGTTCGAGACCCGACGGCAGCCGGCGCGCAGCAAAACCCAGCTGTTCATCCTTCCACACAATAAAGAAAGTGGTTGGTAGATAAATGGGTACCCGAGGTGACCTAGTGATTATGACGCTGGGCTGCTGATGGGGCGTGGTTCGGATTCCACGTTAAACTGTAGGTCTAAGGTGTAGTGAAAAGCTTGACCTTCGTCAGAATGAATAATTCGGGCGGAAGCTAACCAAAAGTGTGTATATATATATATATATATATATATAATTAGTAATTAATAATGCAGCTTAAGATTGTTGGACCAGTCCAGAATCGAATAGTGTGAAATTGTTCTAGAAACGTGTTATAGGCCTATTACATATTAAAGCAATCTAGTTAGCTTAGCTAAAATTCACAATATATATTTGGGAAAAGTGAAAAATTGTAGTCTTAACCGTTAACCGGTTCGGACGAAAGCTTTTGAAGTCGAATCGTGGCAGCTCCAATTACGTCACTTCTTTGAAAGTTTAACAAAATATTCCTTTTTTTTAAACGTTTCCTTTTTTTTTTAAAAATAGAAAATCTGTGCATAGAAAATAATTGTAGAATTTCAATAAATTATTGGTTGTATTATTAAAAACGAAAGAATATTTTGTATATACGATTTAAAAAAAAAATAAAATAGTAAGCGTTTACAGATTTGAAATGAGACGCAAACATTCGCAATTTATTACGTGCATAACGAAACTATGATAGTCTTACTTTCGAGTTACGTCGTACTCGGGAAGGAAGTGGATGTTGAACAGTGGCAGACGCAAAACCTGAGGGGTGTCGCGAAAGAGGACGGATGGCAGCATTGGGGTACCTTCGACCGCAAAAGGTTAGGAACCACTAGTTTAAATACGTAAAATCAAATTTCATCTATTAAATAGACACTCAGACTGCGGCATTGACTTAATAACCATCTCACGTTTTTTCTAAACATTTCAAATAAAAAATATACGAGTATATAGCCAAAAAAAAAGTGTTGAGGAGGGGAAAAATCCATCGTGCCTTTTGGGGGGAAGGGAGGGTTGTAATGTGGCCGGCCGGCATTATTTTACCGAAACAAACTTGAAATCACGCTTTCAATCTCCTAATCAAAACTAAATTTAAAATATACAAAAACACAAAATGTCAGTTTGCCAATACACTGTAGGATTTACTTAAAGATATATCTTAAAGTAAATCGTACAGTGTACGAGTTTATTCCCGGCGAACCGCTTAAAATCCATTGGCAGTCCAGATCCGATTCGCCTATTGGTTTATTCGCCGTCCTTGAAGACGTCTAATATTTTGAACTGTTCGATATTTTTAGTAGTAAAGAGCGATGAGGAAGAGGAAACTAAGCCATATTGAAAACCGACAAAATATCATTATAGGTCATTAAAATATGTAATGAATGCGATAGATTAAAACAATAAATTAATTTAACCATTAGCAATTCGGTTAATGCGGTTCTTGAATATGGATAAAGTTGGATTTTCTGCATTACCTAATCCATTCAAGATTGATACTATTATTAGTCATTTAATTAAATCGCATTTTAATATATTTTTTTAGAGAGGTTCTGACAATATAACTCCTTATCTTTTAAGAACCTTTATTATTTAATAATTATATTCCAGTTTCACTACTCAGCACGTCTATAAATCGTTTAAAAATCGATTAGACGCCTATTAGTAGAGGAATTTTAGGAAAATCGACCTAACAAACAAATTAGCAGGAAGTCGAAACTTGGTACACTTGAATATATTAAAAGTCCCAACAAATCCAAGTTGTGCTCCAGCCGCCATCTTGGAAAATGGCGGCCGAATTTCGTTTTTTTGGAAATAACTTTAGAACCGTAAAAGATACGAAAATTTACCAAGAGAGCAATATCATTCTACATAAAAAGACAAACATTTTCTGTTCCCAACTTTGTTTTGTACGATGAAAAGTAAAAACGTTATGCAAAACCAAAGATTTTTCATTCTATGAATCAATGCGGACACGACGTTCAAACTGGGTTTGTAGGTAAAAAAAGCGAATGTTTTGTTATGACTGCCTATTTTCAGAAATAACTGGAACGTTATCAGAGTTCGCAGGAATAAGTGTAACAATTAGTCATCAGAACATAGAATCTGGAACATCTCGTCAAACAAGAGATTTAAACGACTGTGACATTTGTTTGCTGGCTAAAAGAACATAACCCATTTGGTCAATTATCAGGACAGTTGGTAAACCTCTCAAATGGGTTGATAGCAGATTCATCAATGACATGTGATAGGGCATAGAGATTGGTACAGAAACAATGAAAGCACTCTCAAGTCATAGCTTCTCTGATATTCGACTGCAAAGGAAGAAGAAAGTAGTTCCTTTGTCTAACCTGTCATCTGGCACAATAAAGATGAAAGAAAAAACTGTAATCCTGCATTCCCCACAAGAACTCTTCCACAGAATGATATGTTTGGACATAAGCAAAACAGAAGTTAAAGGGTACTTTCAGTATGAGCTGGCAAGTGTGCCTCCATTATTTGACTCAACATTGTTAAGAAAAGGCACAAAGTCTTCTCTGATCAATGCTTTTCAGTCGCACAACGAGATGTTAGCTTTACCAGCCAATCCTCAC
Source organism: Bathynomus jamesi (assembly GCA_023014485.1). NCBI lineage: Eukaryota > Metazoa > Arthropoda > Malacostraca > Isopoda > Cirolanidae > Bathynomus > Bathynomus jamesi. The sequence continues at coordinate 573,852 of JAJOZX010002991.1, forward strand.
TACATTTTAGATGGAGGAAACCTTCATTGCGTTGTTTGGCCAAAACCCGCTACATTTGGTCAGCTGTTTGACTTGTATACAACCTCTGTAGAGAGCAATTACGGTAAAAACTGTACAGTGGTGTTTGATGGTTATCCTGACAGAGAAACCACTAAGACAGCCGAGCAAGAGCGACGAGCAGCAAAAAGAACTTCTAGAGATGATATATTTAATGAGAATACACCAACCACTATACCACAATCAGATTTTCTTGCTAACAGAAACAACAAACGGGCCCTGATTGCATCTCTTGTGTCTAGTATGAAGATCAAAGGTTATTCTGTTGTTCAGGCGGAGAGTGATGCAGATACTGTTATTGTTAAGGCTGCTCTAGATCAAGCTAAACACAAAAATCAAACAGTAGTTGTTGGCCAGGATACGGATCTTCTAGTGCTTCTAACTGCACCATGAAGACTTTGAAATTTGGTTTCTCAAACCAGGGAAATCAAACAGCACACCCCGTATTTTCAGCATCCAAAGTGAGAAAAAAAACATGGGGAAGGCTTGTGAAGTTTTGCTATCTGCTCACGCCATGACTAGATGTGATACCACATCAGCTTTGTATAAAAAAGGAAAAGTTAGAGGTCTCCAACTTCTACAGAACCATACAGAAATGAGAGAAGAAATGAAAATATTTAACCAAAGGATGCCAGTAAAGAAGATATCAAAGCTGCTGGGGAAAAGTTCCTCTTAAAAATGTACGGATCAAAATCAAAGTCCTTGGATGAGCTCAGATACTTCATGTATAATCGCATAGTAGCAAAAAAGAAGTTAGATACATCTTTTCAACTAGCATCCCTACCTCCGACCAGTGCAGCAGCAGAGCAACACTCATACAGAGTGTACTTGCAGGTCCAAGAATGGTTAGGAAACTGCCTGGAGCCAACAGAGTGGGGATGGTCCATGACAGGGAAATCACTGAGGCCTGTCCCTACTACCAAGGAAGCCGCTCCATCACAACTTCTTAACCTCATTTCATGTAACTGCAAGCTAGGATGCACTAAGAGATGCAAGTGCATACAGTTTGGTTTGCTGTGCTCAGCGATGTGTGGAGGATGTGAAGGAACTACCTGCGAGAACTCTTATGTTGAAACGCTACTAGACAACTGATAACTGTGTGTTGCAATATGACACTACACATAATGCAATAAATGTACAATCTAGCTTATTTTTGCGTAGTAATTAGAAAATTATACTTAAAACAGGGAGACAATTACATTTTATTTCCTAGCTCGTGTTAGATGACTTTATTCAACATTAGAGATGTCACACAGTGCCTTAGTGTTAAAGCTATATACTGTATTACTGCGTTGCACTCCACGACTTAGATTACTACATTTTCATTTTAGGTAACAACAGACGATTATAGTTAGCTATAGTGATGTTCCCAAGTGTCTAAGGATTACTGTGACCATTCAATAAGATGTTATTTTATGTTCAATCCATAAAACCTGTCTGAACATCATGGTCATCATCAATACATGAAAATTCTTCCTATGTTACATTTTTCTTCAGTATACAAGATAAGGATAAATGCATGTTATATTTTACATAAAATATATTAGTAATGTATGTATTGAGAATAGCATTCATAATTATTTCCATTTTCAATACTTAGATGTCTAATGAAGGAATAAAATAACTTTTAAATAATGTTACTCCAAACCGATAACTTAGCTCCTACCCGTCATCAAAAAATTACATTACAGTATTTTTCTCTAGCTCTTTCTGTTGTGCTTTACTTTTTTACCAAACTACCTATAAAAAACAAACTGTCATGGTTCTGAAATAATAAATTGCAACAAAATATTCGAATTTCTACCCATTAACCAAGTTTGAACGTCATGTCTGCACTGATTCATAGAATAAAGGAATTTTGTATTTTGCGTACTTTTTTATTTTTCATCGTACAAAACAAAGTTGGGAACAGAAAATGTTTGCCTTTTTATGTAGAATGATTTTTCTCTCTTGGTAAATTTTCGTATCTTTTACGGGTCTGAAGTTATTTCCAAAAAAACGAAATTCGGCCGCCATTTTCCAAGATGGCGGCTGGAGCACAACTTGGATTTGTTGGGACTTTTAATATATTCATCAGTAGGGTTCAGTTTACAAGTGTACCAAGTTTCGACTTCCTGCTAATTTGATAGGTCGATTGAATATATTTATCCTAAAATTCTTCCACTATATGTTGATAGATTAGGTATAGTTTAAAGGTAGTAAAATTAAGGTTTTTGTGGTTCGGAACCCGCGTAAAATTGTAGATCCCCCTCCGCCACCAAGGAGGGTTTCGCAGTACGTACGCAATTACAAACGCGATTAGGTAGACTAGCCACGAGTGGATCCTCGGGTGTTCGCTGGTCTGAAACATTACGTTATTACGTTGGCCTATATTCGTTACCGTTCGTTCCTTCAAAGGTGGTAACTCCTAAATACAAAACCTGGTAAAACATTTATACGCAATACAAAAAATAAAAGCCGAAGTAAAAACAAATAAAATGGTACTAATTTGAGCCAAATTGAAATCCACGATAAGAATCTCCGATATCAATCGACAATCGCCTCCAGCGTATCGAAAGTATACCTAAATTGAAGCTAAAAGACGAGCGACAAAGCGATAAAACTGGAGTACGAGTATAATAATTATTACGTACAAATCCTTAAAAGAATCGCCTATTTTTACGGATTTATTTCTTAAGAATAAATAAATAAAAAGCAATTCTGGCCAAATTAGTATTAGAATTACCAGTCAAATGTCATAATATGTACCAATAAGCAGAGCTGGGCACTTGCGGTTTTTTTTGCGGTACTGCGGTACTACCGCACTACCAAACCGGTACCGCATAACGCAGTACCGCAAAGGATCGCTGAAAGTACAGCCTGTACTTTCAGCGATCCTTTGCGGTACTGCGTTATGCGGTACCGGTTTGGTAGTGCGGTAGTACCGCAAAAAAAAACGCAAGTGCCCAGCTCTGCCAATAAGGAAGTAGAAATTAAGTACTTTTCACGTTCAACAGTACACGGGTAATAAGCAGGATCCTAAGATATGAAAAAGGGTTTAACATCGGTTAAGCATTTTTAGGTTTAGATGTTAAATTATTATTGGGCAACATTAAAAATGCTCGAGCGGTTGTTTTTTCTAGACGAAAATTTTTTTTTTTTTTTTTTTTGAAATATATACAGGGTGCTCAAAAAGTCCACTACAGTTGGAATGTTTTTGTCATATAATTATGTAAATAAATTTTCCGAGTGTAGTGCGACTTCTTAAACGTTTTTTTACACAGAAAATAAATGATCTGCGTAAAAAAAACGTTTAACTTCATACTGCCACAAACTCTAAACGCATAAAAAATGTGTGTATATATATATATATATATATGTGTGTGTGTGTGTGTGTGTGTGTGTGTGTGTGTGTGTGTGTGTGTGTGTGAGATTCACATAAAACACGCGAATTAATGTCTCATTGAGCTATGTATTAAGGCCAACACATTTCACTTCAAATAATTTTTATAAGCAACTATTTGGAATGCAAATAGGTAGACTCCTTTCTTCGGTTTTTGTCCGATGTACTACTGTATACGTGGCATCTTTTTTAGACCAAATTTCTCAATAATATCGTTAAACTTTGATCTAAAATGGCTATGTATATAGATGACATTTTATACGTGACACCACTCATTTAAACATTCACGAATTCCTCAATAGTATCAACAGTTTAGGTCTTTCTATTAAATTCACCTTAGAAATTGAAAGGGATGATGATCTACAGATCTACAGAAGCTAAGGCTAACAAAGACCCTAAGATCCACTCTAAGGCTAGCCCGAGAGAAAGGAGAGAGTAGGGGGTTAAGAGAAGAGAGGAGAATAAGGGGTTAAGTAAGGAGCAACACCTATCATTCGTGGGTTAACATTCATTCAGAAAAAGAGGGAAAAAGTCTCACCATCATCATCCGCCGGCCACTGCCGACAAGTCAGAAAAATAGTCGGAGAATATAGGAGAGGGGTGAAAGATGAAAAGAAGTAAAATAAGAACGCTTACAAACCATGCAAACACAGTCTTAACTCACTGTCATACCATGCAAACTACAAACATGCAAGAAAAGAGTTAGAGACATGCAAAGTAAGGAGGATAAGAAGAAAAAAAAAAAGTAGGTAAAGTTAAACAAAAAGTGGGTTAGTTTACGCTATGAGCTACATCTACATTCGTGTTAGTCTAATTTTTTTTTTTTTTTTTATTGCTGGCATCACACGCTGGCATGTCACAAGCTGGCATTCATCGTCAACAGACTCATCCTCGAGCACCACCACCAGAGCTCCTGTTGTTAACTTTCTTTTTTAATCCTAAACAACGTTAATATTTTTAAAATGTCTGTCAAGACGGTTCTTAAACACATTAACGCTGGTAGAATGAACGACTGACGCGGGAAGATTATTCCATTTATCAATTACTTTAAACGTAAAGAAGTTTTTAGCGATATTAGTAATGAAACGTCTGCCACGCAACTTGAATCCGTTATTGCGAGTATTACTATTATCGAAAGTGAACAATTTGTCAAAATTTACGTTATCGATGTTATTAACGATTTGAAAACTTCAATAAGCTCCCCCCTTAATCTCCTAGTTTCGAGTGAATACAAGTCTAACACTTTAATCCTATCTTCATAAGGCTTATTGCGCAATGCCGGAATAAGTTTCGTGGCACGACGCTGAACCCTTTCTAACCTATCAATATCCTCACGCAAGTACCGGCACCAAAACTGAACGGCATATTCCAAATGAGGCCTGACTAGGGACTTGTAAAGGGGAAGGGGCAATATAATATCCTTCGATTTAAATTCGAAATTACGCGCTATGAAGCCTAACATCCTATTAGCCTAACATCCTATGATGATGATGATGATGATGATCTACAGATCTACAGAAAATAGGAGAGGGGTGAAAGATGAAAAGAAGTAAAATAAGAACGCTTACAAACCATGCAAACACAGTCTTAACTCACTGTCATACCATGCAAACTACAAACATGCAAGTAAAGAGTTACAGACATGCAAAGAAAGGAGATAAGGAAAAAAAAAAAAAAAAAGTAGGTACAATTAAACAAAAAGTGGGTTAGTTTACGCTACGAGCTACATCTACGTTCGTGTTAGTCTTCTTTTTTTTTTTTTTTTTTTTTTTTTGCTGGCATGTCAAGCTGGCATTCATCGTCAACAGACTCATCCTCGAACACCACCACCAGAGCTCCTGTTAACTTTTTTTTTTAAATTTTAAACAACGTTAATACTTTTAAAATGTCTGTCAAGACGGTTCTTAAACATATTAACGCTGGTAGAATGAACGACTGACGCGGGAAGATTATTCCATTTATCAATTACTTTAAACGTAAAGAAGTTTTTAGCGATATTAGTAATGAAACGTCTGCCACGCAACTTAAATCCGTTATTGCGAGTATTACTATTATCGAAAGTGAACAGTTTGTCAAAATTTACGTTATCGATGTTATTAACGATTTTGAAAACTTCAATAAGCTCCCCCCTTAATCTCCTAGTTTCGAGTGAATACAGGTCTAGCTCTTTAATCCCATCTTCATAAGGCTTATTGCGCAATGACGGAATAAGTTTCGTGGCACGACGCTGAACCCTTTCTAACCTATCAATATCCTCACGCAAGTACGGGCACCAAAACTGAACTGCATATTCTAAATGAGGCCTGACTAGGGACTTGTAAAGGGGCAATATAATATCCTTCGATTTAAATTCGAAATTACGCGCTATGAAGCCTAACATCCTATTAGCTTTTGCGCAAGACTCCAGGCACTGGTTCCTAACCTTTAAATCTTTAGTTACGCGTACGCCTAAATCTACTTCCTCATGATGATGATGATGATGGATAATAATTCCATCCCATTTGTTGATAGCATTATTTATAGAATGTACGAATGGCTTCTTAAATTTTAATTTTATCGCGATTCTACGATTAATAATTTCTACGCACATTTCTTTTCCAATCACCAGAAATGACTTCGTTATAAACCATTTATATTCATTTTCTACGTTCGTAAAAAAAATAGCCTCGAGAATAAATAATAATAATAATAATTAGCCCAGAATATTTAGATAGTGAATTTAAAGAGTCGTTTAACGCTGGAAGCGAATTATGTTAGCTCATTATTCCTCGGAGGACTGTCTAAATAAAGCTACAAAAATTTCTTTTTATAACAATAACAAATAGAAGAAAAAATTTAAAAACTGCCAACGCGCGCGTTGTCGTATAAAAATTTCATTCGCCTCACTAGCGTGCTTCGAGGCGTAGGAATTAATGTAGCGTTTATTTACAATAATAATTAGGTCGACAGTTTATTAATTCGTAATACCCCCGCGAATGTCAGGGGATGTATCTATTGTATTAAAGGTAAAGATTGTAATTTAGTATATGTCGGTCAAACGGGCAAAACTTTGGCCACTAGAATCAAAACAAATTGTGTCGACACGTACGATGAATCTAGCGCTATATTTCTTCACGCGAGTAACGACAAACGTACGAGTTGTTGGAATAATTCGGTTGTCAAGGATCGTATAGAAGAAGATGGGCGGACTCCTCCTCCTCCCGAAGAAGAGTTCAAATATATCCAAAATTACTCGGAATGGCCCAAAAACAATGGTGGCCACCTTTTTTGACGGGTCAACAAAACCACAATTCCAAGGTTAACTAAATGAAACAGAAATCGTATTAAACCCTTTATATTGTCCTTAAAAGAGCTAGTTTATTTAAATCGGATAAGTTGTCTCTCTACAAATTCAACTTAACAATAGTCGTTCAAAAATAAAGTTCACGAGAGGGTAATTGGAGACTCGGCTGAACTTGAAGTCTACAGTGAAGAAAAAATGAATAAACATTAACGCGGAAAAGTGTTCAACATATCGTCCATTATCATCAATGACCAATGGTGTGCCAATGGTGAACCGGCGTAGAAATGGTTGATAAAATGCACTCTCGAAGTTGATTCGCAACTCGAATATTCTGTCTTTAAAATATGTCAACTAAACGTCTCCAGTAGCGCGCGAGGCGACTTAATGCGGCGATTGGAAGGTGGGAGTAACTAAAAAGTCGGAATAGTGGTGGCTCCTCTCTTAACTATCGAGAGTTTGTTTATTCGAAAATCATACTATCGTTTTCGATACTTTGTATAAAGTTACTGATATTTCGATTCTAAACTATAAAATACTCTTAAGTACAGTACGAGTAAATGCAAACGACTCGCCAGATTATCCGCGCAGTCAATCTAGCAATAATGAAGGGGGTTTGCAACTTTGCGTATTGACACTACTTACTGTACATATTTACACAATTTTTCAAGAAAAATGCGGCGGTGCAGAGTCGGAATGGAATAAGGGAACATTGGAATACCGTGGGGGTCGGATTAATGGGGACTTGATGCGTATAATAATAATAATAAAAGTTTGTTCCTGGTTCATTTTTTAAATATTGAGGTGCGATTTTTTTTTCAAAATGTTCGTCAAAAGTAATCTAATTTTTTCAAATATAAAAACACCTAAGAAGTGATTAAGCGTAAAAAAAACTTTTGACATATCTTACGATCATATTAACTCTTACTGTTCAATATACAGGGTGTCCAAGAAACAAAGGTGCAAAAAAATAGCCCTTTCTTATAAATCATTATGTATTCAATATAAAGGGTGATCCAGAGAAATGGAACCCAAAAGAAACCCCTGTACCTAACTTAAAGTATAAGTCCTTTTATAAAATCATACGCATCATTCGAAAGAGGATAGTTACAAGTTTGTACAGGATTGTATAGGTTTTGACAATACAAGACAAGATAAGATACAAAACAAAATGAAAGTGTTAGTTAAAACTAACCCTTCAAGATGACTGCATGGACTGTGGAACAGCTGCGTTTCATAACTGAGCAATATTATGAGCATGGAAGAAGTGTAGTTTCAGCTCAAAGATCTTTCAAGACAAATTTTCAGATGTCAAAATCACCTTCTAAGAGCTGAAACTACACTCTTCCATGCTCATAATATTGCTCAGTTATGAAACGCAGCTGTTCCACAGTCCATGCAGTCATCTTGAAGGGTTAGTTTTAACTAACACTTTCATTTTGTTTTGTATCTTATCTTGTCTTGTATTGTATTGTCAAAACCTATACAATCCTGTACAAACTTGTAACTATCCTCTTTCGAATGATGCGTATGATTTTATAAAAGGACTTATACTTTAAGAGTTACAGGGGTTTCTTTTGGGTCCCATTTCTCTGGATCACCCTATATATGGTCGTTTACATTTCCAGACTATCCAAGTTTAGGATATTTTCGCAAGATGACCATCATTTGTCGCTACAATGCGTTTTCGATGTTCGAACTCACCATTGCAAGATGCTTTTGTGGAATGAATCTCGTGACCGCCATTTCTTTAACAGAATTCTGCCAGAACTCTCACTTACGAGCGTGTTTTAATATACCCCCCGTAGATAAAGGTCAAAAGAGGTTAAGTCACGAGATTGCGGCGGTCACGCTATCAGTCCACCACGGCTTATTCAGCGGCGAGAAAAGTTGCGGACAGGAACGCCACCAAACATTAACTTTTGGCGAGTCCCGTTCGTGTTGATGCGTTTTAGCGACTTCGATCAGCCGATTTAGCCTCTCTGAACTTCCGTCTAATGTCTATGAGGGTATGTTAAAACGCTCGTGTATCATGGCGAACCGACCAATGTCTGGCAGAACTCCGTCAAAGAATCGAAGGCTATTCGATCCATTCCGCGAGACAATCTAATCTTACTAATGGTTCTCATGAAGTTTGAGCGTCAAATACACACTGCAGCGATGATTGCCATCATATGGAAGTGTTTTAAATTTGAAATTTTGGAAGTGTAAGCAATCATATATATTGCACATATAATTAATTAATTAATTAATTAATTAATAATAAAGAAAATATGAGTAATTATTTCTGAAGCCTCGTTTTTCGGACACCGACTACTTTAATTATCTCGTGCTATTAAAACAAACTGGTACTATGCTAACAAAATGCTACTGTGAATATAGTACCTTAATTAGTGTACAATGTACAATTATACAATTATTTTGAATACACACACATTTATTAATTGCGCGTCATAAGTACCTTAATGTAGCCTATCTAGGTATGTTTGAAATTTTAAGCATGGTGTACTGTATATACTTTACCGCACCCGATTGCTACTAGTTATTAAAGAGAAGAATTGAAAATACCGTTTTAGATATTCTTATGAGACTGTTTCTCAACCTGAGGAATCAGCTAGGGGATCACTGTGCTTAGCAAAAAAAAAGGAAAAAAAAAAAAAAAAGCCTAAACTCAAGTTTATTATTCCGGCTAAAATTAAAGAAATATGCAAACTTTTTTTTTCTTTTTTTTTTGTATTTTTTTTTTATAGCGAGACTCGTGTAAGGTTACGGTTTTACAGTTAATTATTTTCTGTAAACAGTAATGTTTTGATGAAACTTAGTCTATGTCCTTCAACAATATACCAGTGCTCGTTTTGTATTTGTCAATCATTTTTTTTTCTACCGAATAGACCAAACACAAACACGGTTAATTTCATTGTTCCGTTTTAATTGCAGCAATTGATGAGAAGCCCAATTCGCCTAAGGACGAGGTTGCAAATGGAATTGAAGCTTTCAATTTTTTAGACAAGTTCCGGAAACTCGCTTTTCGATACAATACAAAATATACGCAACGCGTCTTCCGATGGGAATGACAACCGCAGTCTCGTCGGAAGAAAGTTCAATCAATTCATCGCGTACGTTTCCTACAAATTCGGCATTAAGTAGCCACTTCTTAGCAACTTTCAATCGTCACGCGGAAAATAAGTTCAGGAGCCTTTTTTGCGGTTTAACCCTTTGAGGACCACGGACATACGTGTCCCAGCGAAATAATAATAATATAAATTGTACAATGATGCAACGTTTCTACAAATACATCTAAATGTTTATATAGGTATCGTTTAGTTGTTGGAAAATTAACCCAAAATGTGTCATTTAAGTAACTATAGTTACTAACATATCTAATTGTGAATACCAATAACACCTAAAGTTTTAAGTTCAAAGAAACGTATACCGGTCGTCAAAGGGTTAAGTATGGCGCATCATCATTTAGGAAAGTCAAAAGGTTAACAACACCGCTCTAGGGCCTAGGTCGAACATTAATTAATATAAAATCTATTACAATTTTTACCCGTATGCTAGATATTTTTTTTTATAACATTTAACTATTATTTTATTGGCTACATACCGTAAAACGGGGGGAGATTTCGGACACGGGGTGACTTCGAACAAAAATCTGAATAAAAAGTTTGACTATTAAATAGCTCCTAAATGAAATAATAAAAATAAAAAATAGGAGGGGAATAGCGTGATGCAAACAGTTTTGTTTACTCATTTCATTTAGGAGCTACTTAATAGTATAACTTTTACTCACATTTTGTCCCAAGTCACCCCGGTTTACGGTACTACTCTATAACTTTGGTTTGAAATATAAAAAGAAGCTGAAGAAAATTATAAAGCTTAAGCAATAGCCCGGAGGCGCAATTCTAATTAAAAGAAAGTGCTTTACATATTTAAAATAAAATATATGCTTTATACGTCTTTACGATGTATAAACAGTCATTTATTGAAACTACTACACTTATTTTCGGCATAAACCGATTTCCAATTAGACTCCGTCAAAAAAAATTTTAAATTGTAGCAGTGAGCAAAAAAATTGTTTGCAAAATATATATACACACACACACACACAAAAACTATATATATATATCTTGGTGGTTAACTTGGGTTTGCTTCCGCCCGAATTGTTAATTCTGACGAAGGTCAAGCTCATCACTCCACCTTAGACCTACAGTTTAACGTGGAATCCGAACCAAGCCCAACCACGGGGTTCAGAAATTAAAAAGTCCTCGCCGGGACTCAATCTCACGATCTCCGAATCGGCAGCCCAGCGTCTTAACCACTACACTACCCACGGTACCCATTTATCTAGCAACCAATCTTTTATTATTATTATTATTATATGGAAGGACGAACAGCCGGGTTTTGCCGCGAGCCGCCCGCCGTCACCGGGTCTCGATCTCTGGGCCGATGGATTCGTTGTCAGCGATGCTAACCGCTCACCACACAAGTCCGCATAAAGCAGATTGAAATACTGGTGATTACATCAAGTGCGGGAGGATTAAGACGTAAAATGCCTTTGGACGCGAAAGCGTTAAGAGTTCTCGGTTGTTTTTTTTTTTAAATGCATATGACAGATTGGGTTAACTTTTATCCCGTCGTAGTTTGGCGGCTTGTGCCCTCACTTTCTATTCAAGATGTGGTGGGTTCAAGGGTTGGATGGATATATATATATATATATATATATATGTGTGTGTGTGTGTGTGTGTGTGTGTGTGTGTGTGTGTGTGTGTGTGTGTGTGACCGGATATCCGCGTCATTTTTTACATCCGCACTTCTGACTGCGGATGTTATGCGGATATTACCTCTAATAAATTATGCAATTTACAATTAAATTAGCTTATAAGGCCCAGTCATGCACACTTCATGTAAAGTATTAATTATTTACTAATGAACAAACAAATATATAAACCTGAAAATATAAATAGCTGGTAACACAGAAAATTGAATGAAACTTGTTTCATTGAATTTTCTGTGGCTGAAACTCTCGAGAAAGTTATTTTTTTTTATCATAATGAAAACATTAATATTAAGTTTAATTCTTATGCATTGCCTGCCATAATAGCAATATCACGAAATTTGAAAAATTATGTCATCTATTCACAATTCTATATTATATTGATAGATTAACTAAATATCCGCATCCGCAGATATTGAAAAACTGACATCCGGTCCACCACTAACATATATATATATATATATAATATATATATATATATATATATATGTATATATATATATATACCTTTGGTTAGCTTCTGCCCGAATTGTTCATTCTGACGAAGGTCAAGCTTTTACTCCACCTTAGACCTACAGTTTAACATGAAATCCGAACCACACCCCATCAGCAGCCCAGCGTCTTAACCACTAGGCCACCTAGGGTACCCATTTACCTACCAACCACTTTCTTTATTGTGTGGAAGGATGAACAGCTGGGTTTTGCCGCGCGCCTGCTGCCGTCGGGTCTCGAACCTGGGGCCGATGGTTTCGTTGTCAGCGACGCTAACCACTACACCACCGAGGTGGTGTATCATCATACGTTTATTTAAAATCCTTACGAAATTTAGATACGCGTTTGTTATTCATTCAATGGACGTGAAATATCGCAAACTAGGTTAGCCTAATAGCCTATACCAATCTAGTTTTTGTTATGGTTAACCCTTTCACTCATTGGGTACGCGACTGTGTAGCTGAAATATAAACCATATTCTTACGTAACTACGTATAAAGGCAAATTTCCTTTTAACCATACGTCATAATTCACGAGCGAAAGCGTTATCATCATCCTAAGTTGTCTATCATTGTCTCTCGCGCGCAAGAACATCAGAATCCATTGTAGAGCGAGTGAAGCGACGGAACATTCGACAATAGAAGCACATTCAACTTCTAGAACATTTCCGAGAAAACTTTTTCAGTTAAGTTACGTATAAAACGCGAATGTTGAATATATATAATATATACTGTTCAATCATCAGTCCACCATTGACAAAGTGGAAGAGCAGTCTCAGGATCTTGGAAGATAGAATTATTACTTTGCCTAGTGATGGAAAAACCGTTAGGAAGGACTGGCGAACAACTTGCTGCGCCTTTTACCTCAGTTTCAAACGTCATTCGTAAGTGGAAGCGCCTTGGAATCACCGAACCGCTCTCTCGTAGTGGACGACTACGAAAGATTCCCAACCACGCTGTTCGTAAAATCATCAGAGAGGATACTGCTAATCCTCGGTTGAATTCTACGAACCTAAAGCATTCTTTATGCCAAATTGGAATCTCTGTTCACGTTTCTTATTGGAATCTACTTCCACTGTACGCAACACACTAAACAAGAATGAGCTCTCTGGACGAGTTGCGAGGAGGAGAACACTGCTCAAAGAAGCTAACAGGGACGCTCGTTTAAAGTATGCCCACGACCACCGAAATCATGGAAGACGGTACTGGGGACTGATGAGACCAAGGATTGAGCTCTTTGGCCACGATCATCAACGGTATGTCTGGACGAAGTCTGGTAAAGCATTTGTAGAAAAAAAACACCATACCCACGGTCAAACATGGTGGTGGCACTATTCGTTGTTGGGGCTGTTTCGGTGCTTCTGAGCCTGGTAAAATGATGGAAATCAACGAACACGTGGATTTCACGAGATATCAAATCTTGAAAGAAAATGTCATATCTTCAGTTCGTCAGCTCTTCAAGAGTCCTAACTTTATTCTGCAGCAGGACAATAATCTGAAACACACGAGCAAATCTACCACAGCATATAGCTGAAGAAGAAATGACAGTTTTGAAGTGTCAAGTCGGTCACCAGATCTCAATTTCATTGAACATTTGTGGTTTGATCTCGAGAGAGCTATCACCGCACGAAGGACAACTACTCTCAATTAACTCCGAGGATTTTCAAGAATGGACCAAAATCTCTCTCTCGGGGAGTGCGAGCTAAGCTAGTAGAGAAATATCTCCATCGTTTGATTTAAGTTATTCAGGCTAAAGGTAGTTATAGAGCACAATCATCCATACTTAAAACTACGCGTGTGTATATATATATATATAATAATGATTAACGTTCTGAAGTCGATTGAAAATTGGACATTAATGGCTGAGCGTCTAACTGGAGAAGCGTAACTCGCGGCACGTCTCAGAGGATCAGTTTTGAGACCAGTTCGTTTTATTATTTACGTAAATGACATCGACCTAGGAATTACCAGTATAATTTCAAAATTTACGAATAATACCGAACTAGGGTGACAAACAAAATCGGCGGCAGAACGTTTGCAGATTCAAGATATTAGTAAGTTACTGGAGTGGACAGAAATTTGGCAAATGAATTTTAATATAGAAAATGTTAAAGCCTGGTATTCTACGCGCGGCGAGACACTAACGAGTGCTACGGAAGAGAAAAATTTAGGTATTATCTCGTTCTCGACTCAAACTGAGTAAGCAACGTATCGAAGCGGTTGTTAGAAAGGCAACTGGAATCTTAGAATTTATTGGTAGATCAATCGAATTTAAGTCGGAGAAAAAAAAAATGCTAACGTTATATAAGTCCTTAGTACCCCCTCCCCCCACCTCGCATACCGCGTTCACTTCTGATCCCTATATTTACGACAGGATACGTACTGTATATGCAATGGAAAGAATGCAGCGACGGCCAACTAAGACGTCTCCCAGACTTAGAAGCAAAGTATACACTGCCCGTTTAGAAATGTTAAATTTATTCTCACTCGTAAAAAGGCTGATTAAAAGGCTGATTAAAAGGCTGATTAAAAGGCGGGATTCAATGACATTTAACGCGGGCGTTTAAAATTATTAAAGCTTTTCATAACGCGAACGCCATTAAATATTTCACCATCAGAAATGCGGATAGAACACGCGGTAATGGTCTCAAATTAGCGGGTAAACATTTTAATTCTAATGAAGCTAAGCATTTTTTTAATCGCGTAATAGATTGCCAGCCAGCGTAGTTCAAAGTAATTCGGTCGAGTTCTTTAAAGAGAGACTAGATGCTATCTCACTTCAACCCCCCCCCAGTTAAAGAATTTGTTAGCGAATAAAAGTATCGTACAATTTTCACTCGGATTCTTGACTCGGAACCTTGACCAACGGGTAAAATTTTAACGGCATAAAGCAAATGGTATAAAACAAAATTTATGCTCACTGCAATTTATTTTGGTAATTTGTGAAATTTACATATACAGTTACAGTATATGAATCCCCCCCCCCCCCCCCAAATTACTTTATCGACCTATTTATTTTAAATTCCCCTCCCCACATTACTGTCAGCATAAAAGAAATAAGTATAAAAAACATGTTTATTGTAAAATTAAAGTTTTCAATGCAAAATAATTAAGAGAGGAATTTCACAGTTACTTAGTAATATTTTAATAGTTAGTTAAATAAATGTTCAATGACTCGGATGCGATTGCTTTTCTTTGGATAAAAGTTCAATATTACATTACTCTGCATAACTTCCGTAAAGTGAGAAAACTAAACCTAAAAACATAGAAAAAACTCACCAAATCAATCAGACCAGTGCTGGTGGTCATCAGCCGCGTTTTGTTTACAAAATGGGCTCCCGTTTCTTACCGAGGCCGCGAGAGGGCAACGCTTAGTCTGGATATCTCATCGTTTGAATTAAAATTCTCTCTCTCGCCCACTCTCTTTTTTGCCTACACCTTTCAAAACGCAAACACCGAATTCGAAGTATATATATCGTAAATTCATCCATGCCAGTTGATATTTTATCTTACCTCTCTCTCTTCAGTCTCTCGTGAGTCGTGACACCCCACGGAACCCCATCAAGTTCTCGCGGAACGGTTTGAAAAGCGGGAAGCGTTCGAGAGAGAGGTCCTTTTGTCATCAACGTTACTGAGTAACTGTAGCACTTTACCTTACTGCGCAAATTAAATCGAGCATTGACACGCTATTCACTGCCCAAACTGTTCATTCAATTCATGAATTGCAACTTTTATCGTACTCGTTTTGTTTAATTAAAGGAAAATTCAACGAACTTTTTGGTTTACTTTATTAACGACACTTTTAGTCACTTACTTATTTTGATGGAAAGATCAATCAATGGTGACCCATAAACAACTCAATCTAATTACATTTATTATAGGGCCTACCGTCAATGGCCACTGTAAATCAAAGGAATACTATACCCCAAATAGACAGAAATTCAGAGAAACTCTAAAGCAAAAGATTTGGGAGTTATAATGACTGACGACGCGAAATTTTAAACAAAATAAAATAGGAATAAACGAAGCAAAAAGAATAATTAATTAGACAAATATTGTACCGTAAACCGCTAAGAGAAAAAACGGCAATATTATGATGATTCCTCCGTTGAAAGCGCGCTCATACCCAAGTTGGAGTATTGCTCAGTCTTCGAGTCCCCATATAAAAAAAGAATCAACTAGAGCAGGGGGTCGGGGAACCGGGGTAAATTACCCCAAATGGGGTAAAAATGAAAATCTCGGGGATAATGAAGGCTCAATAAACATGAGTAAAATTGCACAAAAATTTATTATTTAATAAGCGAGGCTAATTATCAGTTATATTTTTTTCGAACAAATAATTTCAAGTCTAGGGGTAATATTGTTGTACACAAATATATTTTGGGGTAATACCCAAAAAACGTTCGCCGACCACTGAACTAGAGGCTCTCCGGGAAACTTGAAAGTCAAGATCAATGGATGCGAAGAAATAAATTGCTGGGAAAGATTACGTAAATTAAATTTCACTCGCTGGAAGGTAGAAAGGAGAGGTTCACAATTATGTATTTACACGTGGAAAATAATAGAGCAACCAGTGCCTTATCTCAATTTTACCCCAATAACCATTCAAACAACAATGGGAAATAGGAAAAGAAAAATGTGTCGTGTTCCCAATTAAGTCACAGTTACACTATACCCGAAACGTCCCAAATTAAGTCACAGTTACACTATACCCGAAACGAAGCGCCTGAAAAAAAAAGTCGCGTTTTTCAGACGTCAAAACGGGCGCTTGAATTTAAGCTCGCTTGTACGTAGGGAGTAAGCCGCGGATTAGCGCCTGACGACGGACGACCGATTGGCTGGGACGAGTCACGTGGTCAGTTGAAAACGTGGCGAAACGCGTAAACAAACGCGCACTATTTTCTCCGAGCTGTTTTAAGGCATAGCGTAAATAATGACTAAAGGCAAGACGCGGAACATATTGAACCCTGAAGGAAAATAGCTTCGTTGTCAAAGTGACCAAAACTATTCAACCAGCTGCCCAAAGCTTTTCGGAACGCGAATGGCGCCGACGTGGCAGTCTTCAAAAGAAGATTAGACACCCGGGCTCACGACAATCCCGGATGAGCCAGGTACCTGGCTATGCGAAATGGAGAACCCGAGAAACCAACTCCTTCCTTCGCTAAGCCAGACCTCTGTGAAGCGAGGAATCACCACACCACCACACAATATTCGAGTGAAATGTTGAAAGGATATTATACGAGTCTTCAATCCCACTCTCTTCACCTCAATGTTGCCCCCCCCTCTTTATTACCGCTATTATAACGGACACTACTCTTCTGAACATTTTAACTGTTCGCCTTCTCCTTTAAGGAGACAATGCAGTACCAGACTTTCGACGCATTCTCATCCCTTTTTGTTCAACTTTAACGCGAGGGTTAATCTATATTTTCAATCTTTCACCTACTTAACCGCTCAATTCTGGAACAATCTTCTTCAATCCATCTTTCCCCGTCTATAACGTCCAATTTTTCAAACGCACGGTGTCCAAGCATCTCGAAAAACTTAGGACTTCGATTTCGGTTCTTTTCTTCTTCGTGTGTGTGTGTGTGTGTGTGTGTGTGTGTGTGTGTGTGTTTCATGAACATTCGCCATTGGCCCCTCCTTGCCGCCTTACACACACACACACACAATTAACAAAGTAAATAGACAGAACGATGATTGTTCCCAAAAGCAAAGGCAAAGCTCGTGAATGGAATGCCAGAACATGTGTCAGCTTTACATAATTTGAAGGGGAAAGCAACATCATTCTAAATATATTCATTCAATTCATTTCTTATTGACTTATCAAATCCAAAATTATTGAAAAACAGGTCTCTATTTACTTTTAGCAACCCTCCATAGTCCATAATAAATAAATAAATAAATAAATAAAATAAATATACACACACACACACACACATTCAAAAGTCCTGCCCCAAAGGTAACTATAACAAATGCCTGTGGGACAGGACTTATAAATCACCCTTATAAATCTCCTTTTAGCATCTAGCCATACCGAGACACTTTTTTTAAATGATGCTCCAAAGTAATTTAATTTAAAATGCAAACGAAGACGTATTCCGACAATGCAAAACTCCTTTTCTATATCGAGGAACGTATAAAATCTTAGTGATGATTATTATTAATTTAGTATGGTTAATTTTTCATATTCAAATGCGATTTAATTAAATGCCTAATAAAAAATACCAATCTCAAAAGGATGAAATAATGCAGAAAACCATTTGGCCACATCCTGGGACCATATGAATTCAAGCTCATGATAATTAAGACTAATTTATTAGCTTTAACTTATCATTAATTAATTAATTACGTGTCAAGAGGTATTTTAACAGAGCCTACAATGATACGATTGAGATTCTGAATATGGCATACTATCCTCCCTTCCGGATTGCTACTAACTATTCAAAATAAGCGAACTGAAAATAATAGATAACCTCAAGGGCAGGGGGTCACCAATAGGCGAACCGCAGCCCCGATCCTGACCGCCGGCGAATTTATACGGACTACTACTACTACTGGGAAGAAACTCGTACCGAGATTATAGGAATTACTTAAAAATATAGGCAAACTTTGACGTTTTGAAAAAATCGAAATCACCTTTTTATATATCCTTATTGTAAAGTTTAATTTACTTTCAGTCGTAATATTAAATTGGTTTTAAGATGATTCTAGTAAAAAAAAAAAAAGAGGCGAGTAGCGGACTTTGGTCGAGATAATACAGACTGCGCCGAAGCACTGGGAACAAAATTTAGCTTACGCGACAAAATGCGTTTTCTGTAGTTTCGTTTGCGCCAAAACGCAACTTTCAATCGCACTAAGATTTTAAGGTTCTGAAAATCTATCCAATCGTTCAATTAAGCTAAGCTAAGCTAAGCTAACCTAACCCGACCCGACCTTTACTAATATATTAAAATAAAAGGACGTCCCTTTCATCTGGCTCTCCACCAATAAAACCATAAAACAAACACACTGGCTGGTGAGTTTAATTTTGGTGCGAACGCCGTACAAACACCTATACGGACGGCAGCAAATTTAATTGGTAATCCCCGTTCTAGGGCCTACGCGGAACATTAATTATTAAAAGAAATATTTAATAATCTTTACATATACGCTAGATAAGAGTCCGTTTTTATAACGGTTAACGAGCATTTTTTTACTGGTTAAATATTTATCTATATTTCGTACTGTACGTGAAAACTAGGGGAAGCTAAAATTAATTAAGCCTATATCGTAAGTCTGTAGACTGTATGTCAAAGTCGAATTAAAGGAAAGTCCATTTTATACGTTGGAAGTACACAAACACATTTTGTTTTTAAGCGTAATATAAATTTATTGAAACTATTCATTTTCTACGTAAACGAACTAACATATTGATGTCAGGGATTGCATACGGGTAGAGGTAGGCTACAAGAGTGAATCAAAGTATAGGTATAGAAATTACTGTGACCACGAGTAGGACTAATCAAACCTCAAGTACTAATCTTTATACTCCAAAGTCATTAACACGCGTATTTCATTATGATATTCACCAGGAAAATAATGCTTTAAAATGAACTGAATTTATTTGATTCCTTCCTACTGCGCCCCCCCCCCCCCCTCCCCAAAGCGTAGGAAATATTCTTAGACACGTGTATATAATGTTACACGTAGACCGTGCGTGGAACGAGGAACTCTTCTGGTAAAATTAAATCCACTATAGACTATAGTCGCAATAAGTAATGGTAAATGACGAATACGTTTTTATTTTTCATAATGGAAAGTCCAACGTGGCAATAGGTCCCTCGCAAGAGGCCCCAAAATATAGCCCCCCCTCACTAGCTATCCTAGCTGGATCCTATCTGCTTGGTAGGCTAGGTGTACTGTAACCCTAGATCCTGTTCCAAAGCTGGATCCTATGTGAGGGAAGCTATATTTTAGGGCCTCTTCGCGAGAGACCCGTTGCGCACGTTGGGCCTTCTATCATAAACAATGAAAAACTAGTGTTTGTCATTTACCTTTACAGTTACTTATTCCAAATAGTGGATTTAATTTACCCAGAAGAGTTCCTTGTTCCATGCATGGTCTGTGCGTATCATGAAAGAACCTCGGGGGACCATTCTGAGTTCAATCCCACATATATACGTACTGTATATATATACTGTGTATATACACATGATGCAAACCACAAGGAAAAAAATAAATTATTCCAAGGCCTTTCGTGTATTTAGAAGTACACCTCGTCAGGGAATACACGAAAGGACTTTGAATAATTTTTCTTTTTCCTTGTGGGTCCATCATTATTCATTTCACGTGTTTAATTGTGAAATTCATCCCATACACACACACACACACACACCCACACACACACACACAGTATTTGACGGCTTACAAGACGCTGCGCCGTGAAAGACGCACCTTAATTTTGGAAAGGTAAAGTCAAGAAAAAAAGTTTTTGATGCACTTCATTGTTAATAGAATGGATATGTAAAATTCAATAAAAAAAACCCAAAAGCCAATAAAGATATGATTATTACTCTTATTTGTTATAATCAATTAATTAATTGATGTGCTGTACTGCCACTTTCGGCTTCTAAGACGCAGGGCGATTTTTTAAGGTATTTATAAGGAAAAAAAGTGCGTCTTATAAGCCGACAAATATGGTATATGGCCTATGCGGGTCTATCATTTTCGGGTCGGGTCCGGGTCATTTTTCTAATTTACTTTCGGGTCCGGGTCGGACCCGAAAGTTCACTTTCAGGTCCTTTCGGGTCTGGGTCGGGTCCATTATTAAAAATGTAATAATTATAATCCGTTATAGGATAGTACTAAGACTGCTACCGTAGCTACATTAACATGTTTTATGAAACATAGTAAAATATTATATGGCTATACGGTAGTAGCCAGTGCTGTGCTCGTTACTTTATAAATGTAATGCCGTTACCATTACCGTTACTACAGTCTAAATGTAACGCCGTTATCGTTAGTTACCATTTTTAAAAAGAAACGAGTAACGGCACCGTTACTCGTTTACGTTACTTTTAATGAAATGTAAATATATTATATATGCATAGGTATATTATAATTTATATATACATAAAATAATATATTATATAAACATTCGCTTGTGCGAGTATGTTTGGTTTGTATCCACTGGTTAATGCATAAGCTATGAACTTTGTGCATGCCTTCATTGCGTTATGACGACTTACAAGGCATAATATTTTCAAAAAA
>JAJOZX010002992.1:0-142500 GCA_023014485.1 Bathynomus jamesi
TAACGTAATGAAACATACATTTCCTGCGGTCACGTCAAAAACTTTTACTGTTGTACGGAAGATTCGCAGTGTATATGGTGGGGGTGGGGCGGGGGGAGGAGAAGGAGAAGGGGATGCTAGTAGGAGTGCCCACTTCTTGTCCCTTTCAATCACGTTCCAAATACCACCAGCTCTATACACAACCATCCTTTCACAATAATTATCACGGCACCCACTATAACATGCAAAGTATATACGCGGGATCACTGAGTTCATGAACATAATGATATCTAAATTTTCCGCGGAAACAGTCAAAAACCTTTACTATTTAACAACAGACGAGCAGCCCACCCGTAAGGCATCCTCCTCACTCGTAAGTAAAAAGACAATGTCAAATTATTGAATGCCCGGTTTGGTTAATTGAATGCCCGGTTAGGTCAACTGTACGAAAATATCACGACTTAATCTAACTAATCGTCAAGGGCGTACAATTAACCTAACGGGGTATTCAATTAATCTACCCGAGCATTCAATTAACCTAACCGGGCATTCAAGTAACTTAACCAGGCATTCAAGTAATCTAATCGGGCATTCAAGTAATCTAATCGAGTATTCATTTCACCTAACCAGGCATTCGATGATATGGTGTTAATAAGTCTCTGTTAAAGGTCTGGATCGGCTACTAAAAGTCTGCGAAGTGTATTCGCAGAAACATGATATTCTTTTTAATGTTACAAAAACTAAGGTTATGCAATTTCATCCTAAAAGCTGTAATCAGCCAGCTGATATAAGGTTTAAAATGAATGGTGTCAAATTATTACCAGCTCCTTGAGTGATGACTCGGATATAAGAAAACAATCTCGAAGCCTGTGTACTAAAGCGAATATGACCGTTAGGAACTTTCGATTCTGTACAAGTGAAGCTAAAGACACTTTCTTTCATACTTTCTGCAGTAATATATACGGACAGCAACTCTGGGTGAATTATAAAAAAGGTTCTGGCAGAACCCTAACTTTGTTATACGACAGGTCTTTTAGACTCTTACATAAATTACCCCCGAGATGCTCAGCTTCGCAAATGTTTGCTACCCGCAATGTCCAGAGCTTCCCGGAGGTAACAAGACGTGTTCAATACAGTCTAATGCAAAGAATTAAAAAATCAACCAACCCGATTATCCAAGCTATCCATGAGTCCTGTCATTTATCCTCTAAGCTGTGGACTTCTTCGTACGAAAACGTCTATCTGTAGCTCCACTTAACTTCGACATTACAGTATTATTTCTAATCAGTTGTATATATTTCTATCCTTAGTATATGAACTGTCATTGTATTAATAATATTTTTCATATGGACTATAGTCTGCCAATAAACTTTTTCATTTTCATTTTCAATAATGCGCTCCATTTGTTGGGACCTGCAATTGAATGCGATTTCATTTGTCTTATAGCTCACACTATCTCCTGGAAAGTATATCTTTAACCACTAATTTGTCGAATATCAGTTAGATAGAGTGAAAGATATACTTTCCAACAAGATGGAGCCTCTGCTCACAGAGCAGGCCAAACTGTCACATTCTTTGAGAACGAAACACCGGTTTTTATCGAATCAAATATGTGGCCGGCTAGTAGTCCCGATCTTTCACCACTAGATTATGGTGTTTGGGAAGCCCAGAAGTCCAAAGTTTACATCCCTGGTACCAATATAAGAGACATAGATAAACTAAGCAAAAGAATTCTGCTCGGCTGGGAGAAGGTATCTCAACGATATGTAAACAGGTGTATTATGAGTGGCGTCCAAGTTCGGAGGCCTGCGTTGAGCAGGAAGGGGGAGTAGCCCTGTTCAAAAATCAACTTTTTCTTATTTTCATAGGTTTCTGTACTTTTTCCCATGCTTTTTGACCTGAAAAGGCCGAAAATCACAACCATTTTGACCTAGGTTGTTGGGAAGCATTGCCGCATGGAGCGTTAAGTTTTCTGCCTTGAAATCGGCCAAAAGCACCAGTTCCGGGGTCCCTTGAATCATGTTTTGCACTATAACTTTTTATCTAAACAAGATAGAGCAACAAAATAGGCACCAAATTAAAGTGTTTTTAATCATCTTTCTAACTTATACAATTATGATAGTCTTGGAACAAGAAATGGCACATTGGTACATACAAAAATTTCAGAAATATCACAAAATTCGTTTTCTCACACTCAAGGCAGACAAGGCCCCTTATTCATGACACAAATTTGAGATTAACATTTTGTCACAAGTCTAATCGATCAAGAAGTGAAAGCATTACATGATGATTAATTTCATAATGACATTTACACAGTCAGTTGTTGAGAGTTTGTTTCTTGAAGCTGTCAAAGCGGCGTCTGTTGAACCCCACAGCTTGAAGGAGATAGTCCCTTTGCTTGGCATCTGTTGTTATGACATTTGCAAAGTCGCTCATCATCTTGACACCACGTTCAGCAATGTCATTCACCGCTTTCAGATTCTTAACATAGTCCAACGCTTTTCTGTAGTCCTCATTCTGTGGCCAAGACGTGACAGGTTCCAGAAGCCACTCGGATCCAATGTTCAGTGTGTCCAGCAGGAAATGTGATTCTGGGCCAATGAGATCAACCAGGGTGGTCTTAGCTGTGACTCTCTGGAATAGAGGCTTTCCTGTTCTGAAGCTGTCTGGCTTCTCAGTGGCATGTAACTGGGCAGCAATGTCGTGCTTCAATGTGTCACCAATCTACTGCTGAACAGGGCAAATGGCAAGACTTCCTGCGTCAGGTACCATTTGTGGTTTTCCATCTTATTAAGTACTGCATCAGCAAGCTCTGGGTCAGTTTTCTTGTACTTCAACATGTCCTGGATTAGACTTAGATCATTCACGGGAGCATCTGCAGCAGACATTGACATCATCCATACAGGAATGTAGAACAGCGCAAGGAAGGTGTTGAGTCTTTCCAGCTTTGATACAGTGTCTTCGTCGTACTCAAGTTGATCTGCAAACATCAGCATTTCATGGAGTACAGGTTTCTGGCCATCCATCTGGCCTGATGAATGGCGCCTGGTCGACTCCAGTGAATACCTCGAGGCGGCGTTCCTCCAAGAACAATGACTGTCAGTTCAGCCATTTCCCTGTAGTCGGCTCTTGGAAGCCTTTCTGCTGTTAGAATGTCTTGGAGTATTTCTTCACTGTTCTTCTTCTTTTCCTTCAGCCATTTGCTGTTGATAGCCAGCATCTTTGGGTTTTCCTTGGACAAGTCCGTCCAAACATCCTTCAGATGCTCAAACCAGGGATTATCTGGCCCCTTCACCTTCCCAAACAGCTTCTCCCAAACTGCTCCTACTAGGATTTCCAGGATGTGATGTCGACAGGCCAGATAAAACACCTTTTTGTTCAGCATTTTCTCTAGCAGTTTGGCAGCTCCTCTGTGAACTCCACTGTTACTGGATGTAGTGTCAAAAACAAGGGCAGTAACATTATCCGTAAGTTCCCATGTCTCCAGTAAATCCATTGAAGCCTCAGCCTGAGCTGTGCCAGAAGAATTGTCGATGACAGGTACTCCCAATAACTTTCCTTCAGTGTATGAAGGTGGACCAGACACTAGCACAGCTAAAGTCTCTGAGGTATTTCCAGGTTCACTGCCCAAGACATCTTTGAGCAACTTTCCATCCCAGTGTAAGGCAGCGTACTGTGGGGGGTTTTCACAAAACTTGGACATGTGACTCTGGCTGATTTTTACCTGGACAGCATTCTGTTGCGACGTGTTATTGAGGTTGAGATGACGAAGTTATCCAGATCAGCCCCTCCAGCTTTCAAGGTGGCAGAAACCACGGCAGTAACTTGATTGTCTGATAAACCAAGACTATCAGCTGTATTGCAGATGACATCACATTCCATGACCTTCCTTGGAAACGTCAAAGTCACACTAGTCACAGTGTCTTGATGGTGAGAACATCCAGGACGAGGCTGATGGTAATCCATGTCCTCTGTGTTAGCGTCGTTGTCAGTTGAGTCACCCCAGGTAATGTCATCCACATGAACAACTGCCTCTTGTTCTGCTGCAGCTGTAAAATAGTACAACATGTTAAGACAGTAATTGTTAAGTACATGCTAAATATCGCAATGGAGTAAAACTTAAAACTTTTTGTAACGTTCAAAGTAATTAGTTTTACCTTGTTCTTGTCTATGCTGCAGTCTTTCATTCCTCGCTGCTTGCTGCAGGGATCTTGTCTCAAAAATCTTGTCATGACCAGACATATGACCTTTCCTCTCAGTCTTTTGGTCTTCGTAGAACCTGATATCCTCATCTTTCTTCTCTCTGGATAACAGTCTGTTGTTCTGTATTTCCTGGATTGCATCTGGAGCTCCTATATCGAACAGGCTGTCTAATTCCAGCACAAATGCTCCTCTTTTTCCTCCAGGGTTACTTGCTCTTCCTTTGCTTTTCACCAGAGCACGATGTTTCTCATGTAGTTTCATGAAGAGCTTCATTGCGTTGTACTTGGTCATTGTCTTGATCCTAGCCATCTGCCAGAATGGATGATAGATTCAACTGTTTCATATGCAAGGTCTTGAACCATGGGCCTCCCTGCATTTTCCGGTAAATTCTGAAGATTAAGGAAATACTGGAACGCCTGTCTGTTGGTGGGAAGCTGGGAACCACTGATAAAAGCTGAAGGGTATCCAACCAGGAAAGTTTCAGTGAGAGATCTGGTAGATGGCCCAGTTGACACCTGCCTGTGGACAGTACGTGGAGGTTCTGAGATATCAACTGTGCGCCCACGGAGCTCCCTCAGCTCCTTGCTTAATGCCATTGTGAAGTTGTAACTTGTAGATGGTTTTCTAGATTCTGATTGAGTTTCTGTTGTTTCCTGAAAAATGATAGATAATTATTATTATTATTATTATTATTATTAATTATTATTTATTTATTATTATTATTATTATTATTATTATTATTATTTATTAATTTTATGCTCTTTCATTTGATACCTAATTTGTTGCTCTATCTTGTTTAGATCAAAAGTTAAAGTGCAAAACATAATTCAAGGGACCCCGGAATTGGCGCTTTGGCCGATTTCAAGGCAGAAAATTTAAAGCTCCATGCGGCAATGCTTCCCAACATCCTAGGTCAAAATAGTTGTGATTTTCGGCTTTTTCAGGTCAAAAAGCATGGGAAAATGTACAGAAACCTATGAAAATAAGAAAAAGTTGATTTTTGAACAGGCCTAAAGGGGGAGACATCGAGTAACTTCTCAATTAAGATGAAGAACATGCTAAGGAAAGCATCTATGAAGTTTGGGACCTCTAGTCCCCTTACTTTATTTTAATATGACAGTTTACCCACCCTATATATACACCCACCTTTTTGTATTTTATAAATGGGAAATTAAAATCTTCGCAGAGAATTATCTACAGATCTACAGAAGCTAAGGCTAACAAAGACCCTAAGATCCACTCCGAGAGAAAGAAGAGAGTTGGGAGTAAAAAGAAAAGAATAAGGAGTTAAGAAAGTAGCAAAACCTATCATTCGTGGGTTAACATTCATTCAGAAAAAGAGAAAGACTCACCATCATCATCCGCCAGCGACTGTCGACAAGTCGGAAAAATAGTCGAAGAGAATAGGAAGGGGGTGAAAGGTGAAAAGAAGTAAAATAAGAACGCTTACAAACCATGCAAACACAGTCTTAACTCAAACACTGTCATACCATGCAAACTACAGGCATACAAGTAAAAAGAGGATAAGAAAAGAGAAAAAAAAGTATGAAGAGTATTACAAAAAGTGGATTAGTTTACACTACGAGCTACATCTAAGTTCGTGTTAGTCTAATTTTTTTTAATATATAACTTTGTTGCTGACATAGCACACCCTGGCATGTCACAAGCTGGCATTAATCGTCAACAGACTCAAACCACGACCATTAACCCCAGAGCTCCTGTTGCTAATTGTTTTGTTATTTTAAACGACGTTAATATTTTTAAAACGCCTATCTAAACGGTTTTTAAACATATTAACGTTGGTAGAGTTCACGACGGACGCGGGAAGATTATTCCATTTATCACTTATTTTAAACGTAAAAAAGTTTTTAGCGATGTTAGTAATGAAACGTCACGCTATTATCGAAAATGAACAATTTATCAAAATTTACGTTATCGATTTTATTAACGATTTTGAAAACTCGAAATTACGCGCTATGAAGCCTAACATCCTATTAGCTTTTGGCAAGACTCCAGGCACTGGTTCCTAACTTTTAAATCCTTAGAAACGCGTACGCCTAAATCTACTTCCTTGTCAATGCTCGCCAGATGTTCACCATCCATCGTGTACGTGTAATTATTGTTACGAGAACCTATATGCAAAACTTTACATTTGTCTAAGTTAAATTGCATCTGCCACTTATCCATTGACTCCATAATCCTATTTACATCGTCTTGGAGCCTATTTCTATCTTCCACGTTAAGAGCTTTACCACCTATTTTAGTATCGTTCTCAACTTTTGAGACGTTACTGTTCAAGCCTACATCTAGGTCGTTAATGTAGATTATGAATAGCAATGGGCCTAACACTGAACCCTGTAGGACACCGCTACCTACACCCAACCACCCCGATTCACTACCATTAAAACGACCCTCTGTTTCCTGGCACGAAGCCATTCCTCTAACCAGTTATCTAACTGACCGCGTATACCGTGCGCTTTAACCTTTGCAATTAATCTTCTTTGCGGAACTGTATCGAACCCTTTTTTAAAGTCTAAATAAATAACGTCAGCCGCTCTATGCCTATCGTATTAGCGCACTATTTCGTTATCAAACAAATTAGTTACAAGAAGATCTATGGCGTCGAAACCCATGCTGACTACTATTAATCAAATCGCGACTTTCTAAGTGATCGACGATACGATCCCTAACTAAGGATTCCAAAGGTTTACCGACAATTGGCGTTAAGCTAATAGGTCTATAATTGCTAGCTACTGTGCGGTCGCCTTTTTTAAAAATGGGCGTAACGTTAGCTAATTTGAAGTCTTCAGGAATAATCCCCGTTTCCAATGACTTATTAAAAATTTTTGTTAAGGAGCCTACGATAACGTCTTTCAAATCTTTCAAATATCTAGGATAAAGCGCGTCAGGGCCTGGAGCCTTGCTCACTTTTAGCTTATCGATATAATGCGCAATCTCACCCTCGTAAACAGTTATTTCATTCAAAATTGTCTCGCTACTAAATGGAAAGATATCGTCCACGTCGGGGACATTATTTACGTCTTCTACGGGAAAAACTGTCGCAAAAATGTTGTTAAAAATACCCGCCATCGCCTGAGCGTCGGAAGCCAAAGCGCCATTAGCGTTGACTGGAAGGCCTACGTTATCTTTTATCGGCTTACGATTATTGACCTAGTCAAAAAACTTTTTCGGATTATGTTTACACTCCGCAGCTACAAGTATCTCAAAATTACGCTTAGCATTCTTAACAGATCTTTTAACCTGACATCTAAATTCGATATATCTATTAAAGTTACCTACCATGCCATTGCACTTATTAAGTCTATACGCTCTGTTACGTTCGTTTATGAACTCACCTATTTCTCTAGTCCACCACTTGGGCCTACCATGATTACTAACGCGCTTGGGCCTACGCGGAATAAACTC
This sequence comes from Bathynomus jamesi, assembly GCA_023014485.1. Classification (NCBI taxonomy): domain Eukaryota; kingdom Metazoa; phylum Arthropoda; class Malacostraca; order Isopoda; family Cirolanidae; genus Bathynomus; species Bathynomus jamesi. The sequence goes on from JAJOZX010002992.1 coordinate 7,609, forward strand.
CCTTTTGATATCAAACACTTCCTTTAAACGCCTCCCAATGAAAATTTGCGTCATTACCCATAAATAAATTATCCCAGTCTACTACTCTCATCCTATCCGCAAAACTTATCAAAATTAGCCCTACGAAAATCAGGGACTTCTATTACGTTACTATCCTTACTGTTCTCTATCATTAGCTTAAACCTAATAATTTGGTGATCACTACATCCGAAACTCTCACCTTCTTCCAAACCTCCAAATATATTTTCGTCGTTCGTCATCACTACGTTTAAAATATTATCACCGCGCGTTGGTTCTGTAACCATCTGTCGTAAAAAATTTTCTTCCATGAACGCAGTCTCAAACCATCCTCATTACCAGTAAAAGTCTCGTAATTGACGTTAGGGCAGTTAAAGTCTCCGACAGCTATACTATTTCGATTATTAATAAAGTTACCAAGACGTATGTAAAATCTAGTATCGGTATTGAGGGGTTGAACTGGAGGTCTCTAAACAACAACGAAATTAAAGCTAATACTACGCGCCCTAACTTCAACGCATATCGCGTTAATTGCTGCCGGAAAATCTATCTTAACCTCGATAGCCCTAAGGGAATTACGAATGTACAACAAAACGCCGCCACCAATCCTATGTAACCTATCATTAGTAAAAAGTTTAAAACCCGCTATATCAAGTTCCCCCAACAAGTCCCGAGTCACGATATTTAACCACGTTTCGGTTATTGCCACTATATCGTAGTCCCCAGAATAAATTATCGCCTTAAATTCGTACATTTTATTTCTAATACTACGCGCGTTACAATAAAAGACGTTTAAATTATTTTTTATCACGGATCGGCGTTTTAAAATATTTTTCACGTCGGGCCGCCGTTTCCCGGACCCGCAACGTTTAAAGAGGGCTTCGACCTATAAAGCTTTCGAACGTTCTCATCGATTAACCTACCTAGCCTAGAATTCCCTACTTCATTGAAATACACCCCATCTTTTATAAAAAGGCTAGGATCACTAAATTCTGACCACAGCTTTACGAAGGGTACATTTACCTGACCACATATCTCTCCTAGTTTAGTTTAGTGTTAAAAAATATTGTTTTTGACGTAATCCTAAAATTTTAACCGTGCCTAGGTGTAATACCTAGAACTAAAGACCTATCTGACCTTGCCTTCATGGACCTAATTAACCCCCTGTATCTCTCCAAAAGGTCAGGCACTCTTATCGAGCCTATACGAGTCGTTGTCCCCTACCATCGTCACCAACATCGAGTGACGGGAGGTAACATCAATCTTATCTACTTCGTCTCTAATTGTCAACCCTGGCCCCTGGTAGACAGACCCTCCTCCTCTTGGTTGGATTCCATTCAACGAACTCCTTATCCATATGACGCACTAAGGAGTCACATCGTTCACATCCCTATCCAACTGGCCGAAAGGGTTCGAAACCTCGATAGGGAGGGATGGATTCCTCTCACTTAACGTACGTGGCCTAGCTCCACCTTTAACTACTCTAAATCCCTCCCCGTCTATTAATCCAGGACCAACCTTAACCCCTTCTTCAACTGTGTCTAACCTTCCCGATAAGCTACCTATACTAGAAACTAGGTTCCTAACCTTATCTTTCAACTTACTAACGTCTTCAACGTACACTACGTTTTATATCAACTATCTCTTCGCTTAACTCACAAAAGAAACAAACCGATCTCTCGGTAATCGCCATAGGAACGCCGTTGTAATCTTTAAAAACAGTATACCACCGATTAACCCCACACCTAGCACACGACGCTTTCTGCGACGGCATCGTTAAAGTAGTTAACGTTTATAACCGTTACAAGTTTAAATTAAATTAAGCCGGCACGCTATGAAACTTCTAAATCGCTAAAAACCACTAATATTCAGTTACTTAACTCTCATAATGTGAATATAAACGCAAATATATAAAATTCAGAACTTCCAACAGTAAATTTATCGGCAAGATCGAAAAGTAGAAACAATATTAGAGAGCCCAGGGAAGGCGTCCGCTCAGTAAGGAGTCTGGCTGACGAATGATCCATCGGGTCTGGCTGACGAATGATACTAGAGAGTTTACGGACTCTGGGGGATAGAGAGTTTACGGACTTTTTTAGGTTTCTGATATCAGCAATGGCATCCAAGAATTTTTCAGTTGGATTGTTTGGAGGTCTATAGATGACTATAAGTACCACGCTTATTTTTTTCTATTTTTACTGCTAAAAGTTGCACGAAGCTGTTTGATTTACTTATTAACGTCTCTGCCATATGACTCTCACGTACATAAAATAGCACAGCCACCTTTACGTCTCGCTGTTCCATCTGCTCTTAGTAAGTTGTAACCATCAATAAGTATCTCTTTCTTATCAATACATTATTCGCAGTTTTCGCAGTCTCCTTGGCAATCTTTAAGATGTGTTTCTCTAAGGCATGCAATGTCCGCCCTTGTTTCGTCCATAAATACTTTCAGGATGGCCTCGGTAGTGTAGTGGTTAACGTCGCTGACTACAAATCCGTCAGCCCAGGGATCGAGACCCGGTGAGATAGGTGGCACGCAGCAAACCTAGCTGTTCATCTTTCCACACAATAAAAAAAATTGGTTGTTAGATAAATGGGTACACTGGGTAGCTTAGTGGTTAAAACGCTGGTCTGCTGGTGGGGCGTGGTTCCGATTCCACGTTAAACTCTAGGTCTAAGATGGAGTGAAAAACTTGACCGTCAGAATGAAAAATTCGGGCGGAAGCAAAACCAAGATTAACCAAGGTATGGAACTTTATTTAGTGAGCGGTTTGGTTTTATCCCTTGAATATTAGCCAGGACAATATTTATGTTCTTAGTTTTGTGTTGCCCCTTGTGCATTTCAAATTCGTTATCCTTCAGTATTGCGTGTTTAGTAGCCCTATGGTCCTCCGAGAAAGATCAGTTTCCACCTACCTGTTCTGGTCGCTTCTTGCCAGGAAGCGGTTCGGCTCGAGGGTTTCCAGCTTTGTTGACTGCATGTGCTGTATGAAACGTAGCAGCCGTATTGTGTCTGCGATCCTCAAAAGATTTGGTTCGCGATTTGTGTATATATTGTAGGTTTCTTCTCTTTTTTTTATTCTCCTTTGAACCTTATCCTTTGTCCTTTGAGTTTGTCGGGATATGATGGTAGTAGCATTTATTTCTGTATTTGCAGTTTCCACATTTTGCGTAAGTCTTGCCAATGGGCGGGTCATAGAAGTTGCAGCTGTCTCCGAATTGCACTTAGTGGAGTGTTCATATATACATTGTCCTCCCTTATATCTGCAATTACCTTTTACATAATATTTGCAAACAATTTCTTCCCCATTTTTACTCGGGGCCTTTGTTTTTGATAGTTTTCAGCTCCTTATTGGGAGACAACTTCAGTCTGTTTTCGTATTGCCTGCTTGTTTTTTATTATTTGTGCTAGTGTCCTCCGTTTGAAATTTTTGTGTTAGGTTTTGTGCCTCTGTTGCCTTTATATTATCTGTTGCATTTATATTCTCGCCCTCTTTGTGTGTCGGTACTTTTTTTATTTTTACTTCCCTTTTATTATTAGCGAAGCTACAAATTGGGACAATTTTAAAAAACACTTATTCGAATTTTTCAAAGAAATAACACTCGCACAACCTTTGGCCACATTAGAAGCTGTCTTCCAAGCCAAATGGAAGAAAGAAGAACATAAAGATTTAAATAATTTTATTACACCAACACACAAACTCGAGGAGAAGCCCTCCGAGCCGCAGAAAATGCATGCGACATTACATTAACTTCAAAGCAAAGAAACCTAATCGTAGCAACATCCATTTACCAAAACCTACCCGTAGCACGTTAAAAGAAATTTCAAGAGTGTCCAAATATTGACAAACCAGTAAGTGAAGCCATAAATAAAACAAAGGAACATTACCCAGGCTTAGCGAGCCAGAACTACTGGAAGGGTAGAGAGACCCCCCATACACTACATTCAGCAGCAGCAGCAAAAGCAACAACAACAACAACCTCATAAATCTATGCCGATGCAGGGAACACCACCTCAGAAACAAGCCCCACAAACCCAGAATGCACGCCCTTCTCCTCAGTGTTTTAATCGCGATAGTTTTGGGCACATGATGTGTCAATGCAATTATCCCCCTCATTGCTCCCACTGTCATGAACATGGTCATCGCCGTGGCGACCGACAAAAATCACCAACGTTCCCAAAAGCCCTCCAATTCTCAGAAACCAGTTAGCTCCCAGCCTCAACAGAACCACCCACCAAACAGATCATGACCAGAAGGTCAACCACACTATTACCCAATTTCCAGACCCCAATATATTTAGCAAGGTCGGATGGTTCGGTAGTAGATGTACCCGTTGAAGAATCAGTTTCCTCAGAGTACACTTTCCAAGAAGACCCTCCAGTGTATGGTCTTCTTGGACCATACACACGTAAACTACCCATTAGGATTATAGGTGCGAACCTACGAGATTTAGTAATAAATTACAGCACAGATAACCGAGATTTAACCGCTCTCCTAGATACAGGAGCACATGCAACATTAATTAAGAAACAATGCACAGATGAGTTACTAGAGAGTACAAATTATAAATATGAAATTAAGGCACCTTCCTGCCAACTCAGAGGGGTTACAGGCCCACCCATACCTACATATGGAGTAATCGAATTATATTTAGAAGTTGGTAACGCGGCATATCCCGCAAAATGTTGTATTGTGGACGCAGTCGCCACCTTTCAGACAGATATCTTACTAAGTATGGATTTCTTCAACAGGAATCAATGGGAAATTTACCCGGCCGGAAAATTAGTTAAGTGTAGAAAAAGGATACACCCTCTCCATGAGAATAATAGACAGGTGCCGCACGTTCAGCCCAATGCTTGCAGACTCAGTTTAGTTCGGGTTTCCGAAAGAAATAGGAAAATCACTCCAGTACATAGCAGTTCAAGTCAGTCGATTGCATCCAGAGGGATAACCGCCCCAGAAATCAGCCCCCAGAGTAATCAGTTCCAGTTGTTAAATACAGTAGGTTGAATACAGTAGGATCAACACAGTCAGTTTCCAGTCAGTCAGTTTCAGTTAACTCAGCAGTTGAGATTCGAAATCCAACTGAAACGATTTTTCAGCCAATAAGGCAAATTTTAATCACCGAACCAGAGTCAGATTCACAATTTTTCATATGCTCTACAGAGCATATAACAGTAGCACCTTATGAGAAGATTTGTTTCCTAGCAAGAGTAGTAAACGGTCAAGGAAAACTATTAGAGTCAGATCGTACTCTTATTACAAAAGAAAGTAATTTCAAGAAAGATGTTTTTATTGCCCAATTTCTTAGTCATAGTCAGAATTCAGCTATCCATGTTGTTTGTTTGAACAAAGGAAAAAGCTCTATTGAATTAACTTCAAATCAGAGAATAGGAACTGTTTCCACAGTAGAAATAAATTCAGATTTACCCACTAGTACTATAAATCGTGTTTCCAGTTCCTTAGAGTTAAACTCTTCAGCATTAAAAGAAGAATATAAGAAATGTCTGGAGCACTCCCTTCAGGAGTCACCAGCCTTACAGGATCCCAAACTACTGGAATCACTTCTCGATTTTCTGATAAGAAATAGAGATGTGGTTGCCCTAAAAAGAGATCCTCTGGGCCGAACTAATTTGGTCCCTTTCGAAATCAAGCTGGAACCCAATTCCAAACCCATCTTCATTCCTCCTTATAGGGTTCCACAGTCCCAATTAGTAACTATTGAGGAAACATCAAGGACATGTTGGAGCAGGATGTCATTCAGCCTTCAGCTAGTCCCTGGTCCGCTCCTATGATTCTTGTTTCCAAAAAGGACGGAACATCTCGCCCTTGTATAGATTTTAGACGCCTAAACCACATTACCATCCCAGACCGTTTCCCTATTCCAAACATGCAGGAAACAATTCTGAACGTAGGAGAGCTAACTTTTTTCATCCCTCGATTTAGTATCCGGTTATTGGCAAATGGAGGTCAGTCCCGAATCTCAGGCATTGACTGCTTTCTCCACTAACCGAGGCCATTACGAATTCCAGGTTTTACCTTTCGGAGTCCGAAATGGGCCTGCTAATTTCTCTAGGTTGATGAATATAGTCCTTTTCAACCTATTAGGTGTCGAAGCTCTCGTCTATCTTGACGATATTATCGTTTATAGTTCAGACATAAAAACACACTTTCAACTTCTTCAGAATGTGCTATCACACTTGAGAAAAGCACACCTTAAACTGAAACTTGCAAAGTGCAACTTTTTACAGGAATCCCTGGTATACTTAGGATTTCTACTATCATCCACTTGAATTAAACCTGATCCAGCCAAACTCTAAGCACTGGAAAGGTACCCTGTACTTAAAACCATCGACGACGCTCGTGCATTTATTGGAATTGTCGGATTCTATCGAAATTTCATACCCCAATTTTCAAACATTGCTAAACCCATTACCAATTTGTTCCAGAAAAATGCTAAATTTAATTGGGAATCTGATCACCAACATGCTTTTGAAACTTTAATCGTTAAACTAACCTGTCATCGATTACACCAAACCCTTTGTCATAACTACAGATGCTTCCTTCTATGGACTAGGAGCCGTCCTATTAGAGGACGTAGATGGTGTGGAATTATCCACTGCTTATGCCAGTCAGCTTTATTCTGGACCTCAACGGAATTATTCCACTCCGGACCGAGAGGCCCTAGCGGTATATTGGGCTTTGAAAAAATTCGAAATATCGTCTACGGCTGCGATGTAACCATCAAAACTGACCATAAGCCACTCACGTATCTCTTCAAGGACAAGCTACTTGAAGGACGGTTGAGTAGATGGGCTCTGTTGATTCAGGACTTTGCGGCAAAAATCGTATACAAACCAGGAAAACTTCAAGTTATTCCAGACGGATTGTCGAGACTCAAGCCCGACACCCAAGTGAATAAGATAGAAACTCTTCCTGTGTTCGACTACGAATGTCTGCAATACTCCCAACAACAGGACCAACACACCCAGAACCTTCGGGCTCGCCTGGAACAAAAGGAACCATCGAAGGTAAAAGAACAGTACAACCTAAAAGATGGGCTCGCACATTTTAAGAACGATGATGAAAACGTCCTCTTGGAAATACCAAAGAATCTCGTAGATATAGCCATCGGACTTTGTCACGACTCACCTTTCTATGGCCACATGGGGCCGGATCGCACCATCAAGAGTCTTTTGGAGCGATGCCACTTTCTCGAAATGAACAAAAAGGTACATGAATACATCGCTGAATGCCCGTCTTGTTTAAAACATAAAGGCAACGTACCATCCACAGCTCCCATACATAAATATTCAGTATTCCAACGGTCCTGGGAAAGAACTGAAATGGACATACTAGGACCATTCCCCAAAATATCAAATGGAAACCAGCACATCATTGTGTTTACGGACCACTTCTCGCGTTACAGCGAAGTAGTTGCTATTCCAAACCAGACCTCGGAAACTGTGGCGAGAGCCCTAGTGGAACGCGTCATCCAAAACCATACTAGTTCTTCCATCCTAATTTCGAATAACGCCCTTAGTTTCACTTCCAAACTGTTCGAGTCACTCTGTAACACGTGTAAAATTAAAAACACACATCTTGTGGCATACCATCCGCAGGCAAACGGCTTAGTGGTATGGCACAATCGGAAGATCTTAGAAGCCCTCCGCCACGTTTTCGATGCATCCTCCGGTACATGGGATGATTCCCTCCCCATGGTGCAAACAGCCATGAACAACTGGTATAACGTGTCCATCGGGAACACCCCCCATTTCGTCCTATATCACTACGACAAACGGCTACCTTTTGATTTGCCTGACCAACAAGACCCGGCAGTTCTAACACCTTCCGAGATGACAGAAGCAAATCAGCAACTAGTTGAACGATCTTTCAAAATTTTTGACATAATCCGATATGCCCTAAACCAACGAAACCAAAAGATGAAGCAAGAGCAACATTGGCGTCATCCCCGTCGACGAACAATAATCGTCGGTATGCGATGTTACATAAAGAGTGTGAAACCGCAAAGTGCTCATCGCAAATTATACTCAAAATGGGATGGCCCATATAAGATTATGAAAAACCTCGGAAAGAACCGTTACGAAATCCTTGACCTCCGAGATCATTCCAAACTAAAGATCATTCACGCTGATAATCTGAAGATAGCTGCCGAACAACACCTTCCCAAAAAACATCTGTCAGGGCTTCGAGCCGCCTACCCTTCAAAAGATCAAGGTATTAACAAATCCAGCAGGGACCCCAAAACCGAAGTAGTCACCGCGGAAACCACTACCCGTGACGAAGATTGGTACCTCGTAATACCACCAGTACTGGAGCCAATCTCTGAACAAGAAGAGGTCCCAGAACCGAGAGTCCCATCGGAACCAGGCCCTGGAGACACCCCTTCTGGAGGATTTCTCAATAGAACTCCACCATCTCCTCCGTCACACACCTCACCAGTTGATGATCGACGCACGGACCCTACATACCGGCCGCAAATGCATCAACCACGTGAACTAGAACCTTCACGAAAAAAACGAACACACTCAGAATCCGAGCTTAATGTTCGACCCCCACTACCACCTAAGCGAGGCCGACCACTCCGCACACAAACACAAACATCTACACGACCACCAACAGCTCCGTATAATTTAAGACGTAGATATGAATAAAATTGTTCCCCTTATAATATTGAGATTACAATTAACAACTCGTACCCCTTTCTGTCTGAAACTAAATTCAAACCTACTATAAAAATCTTGAATTCCGCCATGAAACCGGTGACCATCCTACCCGGACTTCATGCCCCTAAATGGAATGATCAATTGAGTCGTTTTAAAAATTTCGGATGATAACCAGAATAACCTTTTACAAATACTGTAACCAGTAACAATTATTTACCAACATCTGCCGTCAGTATTATCATTGTGTGTGCTGTTTTCCTCGGTATATTTGTAGTGAAAAGACTATTCTCGCAATGGCAAAGAAAAAAAATTGTACAATGTCAAACTATTTATGCACGGCCAAGAGTGCGTCCTTATACTGCCTAAACTGGACTTAACCACCCCGACTTATGTTGTGTATATAACTCTGTATTATAAAAAGTATTAGTTATCATCTAGTTAGAATTAGTTAGGATGTTATATTATTGTATTAATATCATTCTAGAGAGGAGAGCCCTGTAAAAATGAACGATGAATAATTCTTATATTAATATATTTTTATATTCATATAATTTTTATATTCATATGTATGTACGTTCTTATATATTTATTTTTACATATAGAGTCCAAATTCGCATAACGCTGACGAAGTTCGGATAAAATTTTTGATTCGCTTTCTATTTTATTTCTGCTGAATAATTGGTCAATTATTTCTTTTTAAATTACTTAATATTTTTTAGATTTAGCTTAATAACGTAATCTTGTTAAATTCTGCAATGTTCATTTTCTGTATACAGTCTCACTTCGTTGTAAAAGATGAAGTCATATCTTGCTTAACGTTTAATTTTAAATCTTAAGCCTTTAATTTTTGCTCATATACATATTTAATTGTAATTCATAATAAAATGCATATTTCAATTTCCATTTTTAGTTAACTCGGCAGATCATAATAACATCAGATCTGTCAATATGCGGTTTAAAACAAAAATATGGCTTCATCTTCACATATCTTGCTTATCAGTCTAGACATTGCTACAGATAAAATATTTACCTTATCTTTAAATATTTTGCAAAATAAATCAGCCTATTGAGAATAAAAAACAAAAGTAGATCAGCATTAAATAATAATGATGTCATTAAAAATTTCAATATATAAACCAGTAAAATTTCTCCATTGTTGATTCTGATTGTCTGATCTGACTTATAGGCTGAGCATTACCTGTAACATTTTAGCAGTAAACTACAGTAAGAGAATATCTTTGTCTTCTCCTTCGAGTCTTGTTTTCTTCAGAGAACTTAGTCTTAAAATAGAGAAAAATAATTTCCCGATACGCTACAAGAAGAATCGGGGAACCTTAGAGAATTTAGTAAGCCTCACAGAATCCTCCAATTCACAAGAAGAAGAAATCGGAGAGTAGTATAAGAGAAACTTCTGCGATTCCCTATATGGTACCAGATACTCCAGAGTAACAAATCCGTTGTGCTGATTAGGTGTTAGGGGTTAGGTAGTTAGGTGGCAGCAAGGGCTATATATATATAAATTATTTCACGAAAATAACGTGAATAATATTTTAGATGAAGATAACCACGAAGGAAAAAGGAAACAGAATGGTGTTCAAGCGCTTTCGTTTAACGAGGAATCCTGAGGATGTCATTAGACGAAAGCGCTTGAGCACCATTCTGTTTCCTTTTTTCTTCGTGGTTATTTTCATTATATATGTGCATATATATATATATATATATATATATATATATATATATATATATATATATATATATATATATCAGTGGCGACTCCAGCTCTTCAAGACTACTCGGGCTCTTTTTAAATTTTGAAATCTACATATGAGCCGACATTTAAATGCATAACAATAACTTAAGATTATCAATAAAATAAATAAATACATACCTCGGTAAAAAAAATTATTTGAATTTTATTTACTTGAACATAAAGTCGAAGCGTCTTGGTTTTAAAGCAAATTCCTTTAATATTCGGTCATGTAATTCCTTTTTGCTTTCTAAATCAATAAGTATTTCTTTTTCAATTGAAATCCTAGCCAGGGACGAGAGCCGTTCTTGAGCCATTGTGTTTCTTAAATATGATCTAATTCGATCAAGAACAGAGAAACTTCTTTCATTTGAAACAGAAGTTACAGGTATGGTAAGGAGGAGCTGAATCAGCTTTGTGGTTTCCGACATCGCAGACAATAATCCTAGTTCGTCAAAGACTTCTAAAATTTAATTTGCAGATTTGCATTTTCTAGTCACTGTCACGATAAAGATATTTCAATTCGTTAACTAAGGATTTGGAGTCAATTACATTTGGATATTTAGTTTGTAAAACATTAAGATGATGCATTGGAAAATTTTCATCAAATTCTGGAAATTTGGTCACATCAATCAACTCAAAGAACGCAAATTCCTGAATGCAATCAAATCGTTCCCTCATTGACATTAGTATAATGTCAATTATTTCGAAATATATTGCTTTATAGTTCATTTGTTTGCCTCTAGCTCTTTTTCTCAGGGGAGAAGGCAGGTCTTCGGATTGTTCGAAGTCTGCCATTGTTTCTTGAAAAACTTTATTATATGCTTTATCTGTACGAGCGCACTCAATAAATTCAATAAAGTCATTTACTTTCTGTTGTGCAAACTTCATGTGAAGCTGCTTGCATTGCAGATCAAATAGTTTTTCGGCTTGTGACTATATTTTGAAAGCAGTTAATAAAAAACAGAAAAGTGAAATCATGCAATTTTATAATTAGATTATCAGTTTGATTAAGAGTATCTTCATCCCATCTTGCACTGTCATCTAAAATCTTTTGAAATGCATTTTTCAGAGTTTCACGCTGCCCTTTTATTGCTGACACGGTTCTAGATCTATAGCACCACTTGTTTCGCAAAGTGATGGAATGCTGATATTAAGCTCTCAAAATACAGCTTTTCGTTTCGTACTTGAAGAAGCAAATTTACTGAAAGCACGTACAGTACATTGGAAAAGAACATTTTAGCCCCGTTAACTTTCTCTGACATTTTACTTAACACTAAATTTAACTTATGTGCATAGCAATGAATAAAATAGCCGAATTTAAAACCTTTCTCTCTCAATTTCGTTTGAACCCCACCGCCGCCCAAGGCAGTTGAAGGCACGCTCATCGAAAAAGTAAAAAGTTACCATGTATCGCCAGAATTAAAAATTGTGCCTCTACAAGGCCGAAGGATATAAGCCCGAGTTGAAATGTTTTTTCTTTATAAAAAAAAATTAATAGGAGGAAAAACATATTTTATTTAATGAGAATTAGAAGAAGGACTATTATGTAACCGTATGCAAGCAAATAATTATTCATTAAAAGAACTTTAAATATACGATATTACTTATACTTTCTCGGGCGTAATGTCTTGCGCCCGAGTAAAGGATCTTGAAAGATTACACGAAAACGTAATGTGTCAGTATAGTTTTTTTTATAGGTAGTAAGGGTATCTAAATGCACTCAAAATTTTCTTGCGTGAGGAAGGCTAGACAGAAAAATAGTAACATACTACCAGCCAAAAAACATTTTTACAATTTGTATTTAAAACTTTTTTTAAAAACTTAAATCTATAAATACACAATTTTATCTCTCGTGCTTCTCCTTGCCCCTTGCCTCTCGGGCTCAGCCCGAGAAGCCCGAGTGCAAGAGTCGCCACTGATATATATATATATATATATATATATATATATATATTTGTGTTATTATGTATATATGCAGTATACTTAAATAAATATATGGATATTATACATAAAAATGTAAATATAAGTAATATGCATAATATAAAGATTTTATACAAAATAAATGACTAACTAAATAGCGCGTCGGTGGTGTAGTGGTTAGCGTCGTTGACTACGAATCCATCGGCCTCGGGATCGAGACTCGGTGACGGCAGCCAGCGCGCCGCAAAATCCAGCTGTTCATCCTTCCACACAATAAAAGAAAGTGGTTGGTAGATAAATGGGTACCCTGGGTGGCCTAGTGGTTAAGATGCTGGGCTGCTGGTGGGGCGTGGTTCGGATTCCACGTTAAACTGTAGGTCTAAGGTGGATTGAAAAGCTTGACCTTCGTCAGAATGAACAATTCGGGCGGAAGCAAACCAAAGGTTAACGAAAGGTAACTAAATCTCGTATTATGATGCAAACTGAGGAATGTTATCTCGATCTCAAATGGTTCTAAATTGCAAATCCCTCAAAAACTGTGGGTGATAGAAAAACTGTTCTCATTTTCGTAATCAGCGTAAAAAAGAACATAAGACTCACCTACTTTTATTAAAAAGAGAAATACTTTGTTGAACAGTGTTATTTATCTACATAAGTTAATTTTTTTAGATTATCAAAACTCGATTGTTTTCTCAGAAATTGAGTTATTTGGGTGAGCATTAAGATTCTCCGAAAAAAATGCAAAGCTATTATTAAAGTCATTAATAATGTTATTTATCACAAATAAATAATTTTGATTTATTACAAAACTACTGCTCTCTCGTTTATCACTAGGTATGTAAACATTTAACAAAAGCAATAACTCCTTTTTTTGTAGTTTATACTATAACCTCATAACTCTAAAATCATTCAGTAAAGGGTTAATAAATACATAAGCAGATTTCCTACAAAAAATTACTGCACCATTCCAAGTCCTCCCGTGTATGTTTGCATTAAAGTTACTCATAAAATAGGCGGTGTTTGGCTCTCTCATCATTTAAAGTTATATCTTCTTTAATCTACACATTGCGTTGTAGAAAAATTATGTAAATTATTTCCAAACGAAATGTATTTACAACTCGTTACAGTAATCACTTTAATTTTTATTTATTCATGTTACCATTATATATGCACTACTTTTACACACAAAAAACTTCTTACAAATAAACACCTCTGTCCAAGCATAATCAGAAAAGAAGTTTCTCCTATGCTGCGAATTACACTAATTTTGAACAGATGAGCCTCTTTACTTCATTTTAATTAGTTTTTTTTTTGCAGTTAAAACCTATACGAATTACACTGTCAGCAAATTTTACCTTTTTTCTTCTTCGACGAGATTGTTTTTCTTGATAGAATTTTCAACGCTGATTACAAATATGACCTTGGAATTTTTGTATCATGTAGGGATCTTGAGAAAACTATGAATTAAGTTTTACCCAAAAGTATACAGAACTGCATATATTTGTATAGGACGTATATTAACCATACCAAAAATCTATCACATCTTTGTCGACGAGTTGCGTTTATAGGCGACATTTGGGGCTTCCCTGATTAATGTTCAGCAGTAGTCAGCCAGCATCGTTGGGTCTCACCTGCCTTGGTACCGTTTTCCCATTGTGGAAATGTCCTGGTGAAATCTTTTCCAATGTTCGTCACTAACGTTACCAAGGTTGGTCGGGAAAAAGTCCAAATGGGAATACAGGAAATGTACGTTTAACGACATATTGCACCCCATTAACCTAAACGCTTCAAGCATCTCTTCAACCATCTGCACGTAGTTCGGTGCGTTGTTCTTATTTAAAAAGTTCTTGACTGATTTTCAGGTTTCCCATGCAACCCTCTCGGTTCCGTTTAGGACTTCATCAAAACGGCTGTCATTCATAACTTCTCTAATCTGTGGACCAACAAAAACACCTTTTATCTTTTCCTCACTTATTCGCGGAAACTTCTGTTTTAAGTGTCGAAATACTTCACCTTCCTTGTTCCTCACTTTCACAAAGTTTTTCGTTAGTTCAAGCTTAATGTGAAGAGGTGGCAGGTATATCTTCCCGGGATCAACCAGCTGTTTATGTGCGACGATCCTTTACCCAGGAGCTAAAGCTTGGAGAAGTGGCTACTCCTTAATGGCATAATGAGAATCTTTGACCCTACTATCCCACTTACAAAGAAAGCAGCAGTACTTTGTACACCCCAGCTGCATGCTAAGAAGAAGCGCTACGACTTTTAAATCACGAAAGATGTGCCAGTTGTACTTAGCGTACTCTATGTAATTCAAAACAAATTCCATATTTTCATACGAGTCTTTCATATAAACAGCATGTCCGACGGGAATTGATGGATAAACGTTTCCATTATTACGTAAGAGCACAGACTTCAGACTTAACTTGGATGAGTCAATGAACAGTCTTCATTCTTCTGAGTTATGTTCATGACCAAGTGCCATCATCAATCCGTTTACATCGTTACAATAACACAGATTTCCCCTCAAAGAAAAAAAATTGGTAAAATCGTTTTGACGATTGAGGAACACAGAAATGTTAGTGTTTTTTGCCAACAGATTCCACCCTTGCAGCCTATAATCTAGTAGCTCTGTTTGACTCCTAGATAAGGTTAAGTCCCTGACGAGGTCATTTAACTCACCTTGTGTAATTAAGTGAGGCTCTCTTGACTAAGATGGTTGAAAATCTGGGTTTATGTCTTGTTCCAATGCCATAGGTCCGTGCACGATAGTTTCATCTTCTAAAGTCCACGTCTCCAGCCGCTCTGGTATGGGAAGACTTCCGCCGAGTGACACCGGTCTTATTGCCGATGGAAGATGTAGATATTCAATTAGGGATGTGCCGATAGTATCGGTATCGGCAGTATCGGCTTTTTTTTTAGTATCGGTATCGGTATCGGCAAGGTGAAAATATGGCCGATCCTTCGATACTTTTCTACTTTATTTATTATGTGATTCAAGACAAAGTTATGTTTAATGACAGTAATTGATTAACACAGATGATATTATTATATCATCATATTAATATTATTAATTATTATAGTGCTCCTACATTAACAGTACTCCTACCTTAACACCGGCTTTCCCAATCCATACCATAATCCTGCAAATATCGCTCTTATTTCACCTTCAACTGAAAAAGACATGAGTTCTATGTAGCACGCAAATTTGGACTTTATACCCTAATAAATAAGGTTCATTTTAGCCTGCCAAACTTGGTCTCAAGTGCCTCTGTAACTCGCATGAAGCAAAGTTCCGACGGTCATTTCATAGACCGTTATTGAAATTTCGGCCAATTTACGTTTCAAACCAGTATAATACAGTATTATTATATATAAAACAGCTTCTTATGAGATAAATATGGTAAATAATGATAAATATAGTCGGCTGAAAACGACGCCGCGCCGCGAATTCCCAACATTTATAAATTAGCGAATTAAAACGAGAAGTGTTTCACCGATGGTGTCTGTGTCACCTATCAGGCTATCTCAAATCTAAAAATTGCAATGTTCGCATGAGTAGTATTTATAATTTCCTATAATAATATGGGCATATTAAAATATTGGTTTTATAACTTTTATTACTTTGTGTGCTTACGTATTCTTTCATAGAGCTATGATACAATACACTACACTGCTAAATTGACCAATGCCCACTAGTGGGGTTCGGGGGAGGGGGAGGAGTGTTAGGCAATGGGAAAGTGGAGCTGTCTCACGCTGCGTGTTAGTTTGACTGCACCAGCCACAGAGTGCGGTTGTGTTATTTGTCGCTGTCACACGTCATCTTATGCGCAGTGACAAATGTGCTGAGTGCTGACACTGCTGAGGCCGATAAATCTTGCATTCTGCTTCGTTATCATGGCTTCTACTAGTCAAAGAAGTACATCCTCTCTCGTCTGGAAGTATTTCGACATAGATGCAAACGACGAGTCTAAAGTAGTCTGCAAAGAATGCAATAAATTATTGTCACGTGGAGGAAAAGAGGGGAAATCTTTTAATATAACAAATCTTAAAAAACATCTGCAAAGCAAGCACAATGAGAAGAATGAAGAATTAAATAAAGAAGAAGCTCAAGTTAAAGAAGAAGAAGAGAGGCTACGGAACAAGAGGAAACTGGAGGGATATTTCAACAAACCTGCAAAAAAGAATACTGGCGCATCAAAATCAATAAGTTCTACAAATGAAATTCAAATAACTCTGGATGAAACTTATGTTCGGAAGCAAATTTGGGACATCAACAATCCCCAGTCGCAAACCATTCACAAAGCCATTGGAGAAATGATTGCTGCTGACTGCTAACCATACTCTATTGTTGAAGACGTTGGATTTGAAAGACTAATGAAGAAGCTAAAACCTAATTATGAGTTGCCGGGAAGAAAGTATTTCTCTACAAAAATTGTTCCCGATATTCACACAAAAGTACTGGATAAGGTCAAGACTGCATTGGAAGAAGCAGAGAACATCAGTTTTAATACTGACATTTGGACAAGCAGCTCAGATACGCCTTTTATTAGCCTAACAGCACATTGTATTGACATCAGATTTGAGCGAAAAACTGTTGTACTTAGAGTTGCACCTTTTCCAGGATCTCATACTGCTTCAAACATTGCTGAGGTGATCGAAAGTGTTGTTCAGGAATTTAAAATACCATCCTACATGATTCACGTTTTTGTACGGGATAATGGAGCTAATATTGTCCGAGGTATTCAAGACACAGGCTATGTTAGTCTCTCGTGGTTCATGACAGTATTTTCGAACAACGAATAGTTAAGAATATGATCGCAAGTTGCAAGCAAATAGTTGGACATTTCAGCCATTCAACACTTGCATACAACAAACTAGCTGCGCTACAGAAACAGCATGACTTGCCCGAACACAAACTGATACACGATGTTCCAACTCGGTGGAACAGCACCTATTTCATGATTGAACGTATGTTTGAGGAAAAAACTGCAATTGCCAACTACTGCCTTGATACTCCCAACCTCCCTGTATTTGATGCCAACAAGTGGACTTTGATTGAGAAGTTTACTGCGCTGCTGAAAATATTTCACAAAATTACTGTTCGGTTGAGTGAAATGTCTGCTACTATCTCAGAAATAATACCTCAAATAAAGTTTCTACAAGTCTTCATAGCAAAAGCATCAACAGACATCAGATTCTTTGGACTTGGAAGTACTCGTTCGGCTATTAACGCATCAATGAAGAGTCGCTTTGAACGCTATCTGGATGATTACAATCCAATACTAGCCACTACTAGCGGGTAGCGTGTTGGGAATCGCAGTAGTTTCTTTTATACTTCACTTCGATTCCTCCTGTAATAGATTGGAGTCTGTGAAAACTTACCAAATTATCTGACGGTTCCTCAATTCTTCTTGGAGTGTACCGCGAAATTATTTATTCGATCATATTTTAAAACTAAGTTCTCCGGAGAAAGCAGGGATCAAAGGAAAAGACAGAGACATCCTCTTACTGAATTTTACTGCTTTTAAAATATTAATCTGACCTTTAGGTCAGATTACAATAATCAGAAAGATAATTTGAAAAATTACAAGAGTTTATATACTAATAATTTGGTGACATTATTATTATTTAATGTTGATCTGTTTTGTTTTTCTTCTCAATAGGATGAATTTTTCTGCAAAATATTTGATAAAGGTAAATTTTTACCGTAATAGCATACTGGCAGATAAGGAAGATATTTGAAGATGAAGTCATATTTTTCTTTTAAACAGCATATTGACAGATCTGATGTTAACAAGATTTGCTGAGTTAACTAAAAATGGAAATTGAAATGTGCATTTTATTATGGACAAAAATTAAACATGCATATGAGCCAAAATTAAATGCTTAAAATTTAAAATTAAGTGTTAATTTAGAGTTTTGGCAAGTTATGACTTCATCTTTTACACCTAAGAGAGAATGTATAAAAAAATGAACATTGCAGAATTTAACACGATTACATGAATAAGCATAATCTAAAAAATGATTAGGTAGTTTAAAAAAAATAATTCATCACTTACATAGCAAAAATAAAATAGAAAGAAAATTAAAATTTTTTCCAAACTTGCATTGAATGTTAGAATTATTCATTTTTACATATATATCAATATACAGTATATTACTTAATATATTTCGTCGCTGGGTTCAAATCACCGTTTAAAATTAGATGCTATTCGAATCGTAATTTGACACGCCGAATTACAGTGTCCTTCCAATTTTGGGATCATTCGTGATGCAATACTTTGTCATATCGTGATTCGATATTAACACTTACAAATAAATGTTGTATTCCTCAACATTATGATGATTAATTTCAGCTATTGTGCGATTCCATGTAGAGAGTTTGATCTCGTAATATCGTCGTTTTTGGTGTAGCGAAAGGAGAGGGGGGATGATGAGAGGGGGGGATGGCGAGAGGGGAGGAGAGAGAGAGAGTGTGAGGGAGGATAGCGAGAGGGGAGGATAGCGAGAGAGAGAGAGAGGGAGGAAGAGAGGGAGGGAGTGAAAGTGGGAGGAGAGAGGGACTGCGTTGCTGCCACATCTCGGGGAAAGTGGAGCGGAATTATTGCAGGGGACTATACAACAAATATGAGGAGACCAGCTTTTGTCTTGGTCCCCTATTTTACACCCAAAATAGAGTTCGTTGGCTTTTTAATGAGTGGAGTAATATTCTTCTTTTGAGATGTCAGAGTGAACTCACCGCATACGTAACGGAAAGTATCAGGGTTGTTAACACATTTGCGAGACACAGTGACTTTTAGAGCTTGTGACACGCAACAATGTTGAATGACAACCAACAAACGACTAACGACCGTGTTTTTTTAACAACGTAGTGCAGCGATCACTATTGCATCGCGTTAAAAAATCTATAGGAATCACATAATCTCGTTGAGGAAACAAAATCATTGTTAACTAGTGTTACCTAATAACGTCACTAACATAAATTCAGTGCACTTTGCAACATTCCACCATCCTTGTTTTGCACCCGTTAAACTTGAACCACTTGAAAACAATCTTCATCTGCTGCAAGTACTTCATTTACCCTGTTTCTCTATCTATATTTTTCAATGTAATAAATGAAATTAATGTGAATGTTAATCAATGGAATTTGACGTGATTATTAATTAGAAATTTGTTTGATATTAACTGCTGAGAGAGAGAAATTAGTTTTAAAATCCCAGTTCATATGCCAAGAGAGCAAGTTCTTTAAAAATTTACAGTTGGCACCCATGCGCCTTATTTTCAAATAGGTTTTCGCTGAGATTCGTGTTGATGAGATGTGTTCTGTGTCACTAGTGTTGGTTTAATGTAAATGCCATTAATTAGAGTCGGCTTCGGCCGACTTAACTTATCTCTCTTTCAATGTCATATTCATCTCAATTCGCCTTACCTTTAATCACCGTGTTTCAAAAGTTAACTTGAATAAACTCATAAACAATTTTTTTTCATTTGTTTTGGCGTCACATTTTCATTAGCCCTAACCAGACACACGTATATCTTGTATTAAGTGCAGTTAAACGCGAATCGAATAGGAGAGCTGTTAAGGTTTCCAGTACAGTATAAGTTCGATATAACAAATATCATAAATAAACAAAAATCATGTTAACACAAAAATTATTACAATAAAATGGAAACTACCTTATGCAAGAAGGAGGGGGCAAGGGCGAGTGCCCGCATAAACGCCCCCCCCCCTCACAACTCATAGAAGAAGAGTCAAAATCAAGAGCCAGAGTTTTCGAGTTGCCTGGACACTCAGCGCTTGAAAGATTGGAGTTCATAGGCAGGGGGAAAGATACATTGAGGAAGGTTGTTCCAGATATGACCGGTTGAGTAGATGAAAGATTGAGAAATACAGATAGCCCTTGCGTTAAAGAGTTGGACAGAAAAAGAATGAGTGTGTCGAAAGTTTGTTACTGCTTGCTCTCCTTAAAGGGGGAGGAATGCAGTTAGAGAGTTCAGAAGAGCAATGTCCATTATAATAGCGATAGTAAAGAGAGAGAGTAAGGCAACACTGCGGCGAAGAGAGAGGGATTGAAAACACTTCACTAGGATAAGACGAAAACCCTTTGAATTCAACCGGTCAAGTAGAGCTGTGTGGGTTGAGCCACCCCACAATATGAGAAGCAAACCCATAAATAGAAGGACAGCAACTCAGTGGGGTGAAGAAACTTCGGAGCCGGTGTAACGTTGAAAAATGAGGTACACCTCATTATTCAACGTTGAATAATGAGGTGCACCTCAATTTTCCAACGTTGAAAAATGAAGTACACTGTTGAAAAATGAGACACTTCGTTGAAAATTGAGTTGAAGTACGCTATAAGTTAAAATAGCCCCTCAGAGCTTGGCCGTTGAAGGTTGAAGGAGTGGATAGAGCAGGAAGTGAGACTTAATAGATCACTGATAAATAAAAGGAAAAGAATGGGCTACAGGACAGAACCCTGAGGAACACCACTCTTAATAGCTTTAGAAAAAGAACAGTGGCAATCTACAACCGCAGCTACAGATCGGATAGAAGGGAAATCAGAGGTGAAGGTATAGGTAAAAAGTTAGAAACCGAAAGAGGCCAGTTTGAAAAGTAACGATTTGGGCCAGACTCTATCAAAAGCTTTTGATATGTCTAGCGCAATAGCAAAGGTTTCAGCGAAATTCCGAAACGAGGATGACAAAGAGTCAGAGAGATATACAAGAAGATCGGCAGTAGAGCGTGCCTTGCGGAATCCATACTGTCGAAGTAAAAGAAGATTGTGAAAAGAGAATTATTTAAGAATCTTCCTATTAAGGATAGATTGAAAAATTTTAGAAAGACACGAAATCAAAACAAGTGGATGATAGTTGGAGGGTTGAGAATGGTCACATGAAAGCGAACTTCCAGCAGGAAGGAAACGTACTAGATGAAAGACAAAGACGAAAGAGTTTACCTAGCCAGGGTTATCAGCACAGAAGTACAGTTCTTGAGAACAACAGGAAGGATCCCATCAGGACCGTACGCCGTTCTAGAGTTGAGCCCAGATAGGCAGCAAAAACATCTTTGAAAGAGATTCGAATTTCAGACATAATTAAGTCTGGAGGAACAGCACCGGAATCGTCCAGGGTCGTTAGAGGCGAAAGTTTGAGTGAAGAGTTCAACTTTGTCAGGAGAGGAGACTAACTGAGCCGTCAGAATGGAAAAGAGGAGGGAAAAGAAGTAAAGTTGTTGGAGAATTTCATGGCTATGTTCCAGAAACAGCAAGTATAATTAGAAATGGATAGGTTTTCACATTTTTGTCCGATGAGGGAATTTTTTGGAGAGTGGAAGAACAGATTTTGTACGATTCCTGGCAGAAATATAAGCTGAATGAGAGTCAGGAGTTGGATGACAACGGTACCTTCCGGAAGCCTCCTCTCTCTTGTAGGGAGCATTAGAACCAGCAAAGTTAATAGTAGTTATTTGCATTATAACAGAAAAGAATATGGACTGTACATCTCCATGCCCGAGAGAATCGTCCCCGTGATGCTCTCAGCACAGCCGAAGGGGCCTCAGCCATGGAATTAATAATCATTCCATGGGAAATCGAAAAAGTACTAGCTAATGGCCTCCCATTCGGCGGCATCGAATATGAAATTGTGTCGGAGGAACCCAACAGAGAAAAAAGTTCGACAGAGTAAGAAGAAGGCTGAGTAGTGAGGAATAAATCCAGAATATTGGGCCTATCTCCAAGGCGATCGGAGATACGAGTAGGGTGCTGTACAATCTGCTCTAGTTCATTCAGGATAGAGAAGTTGTAAAGTAGTTCTGTCTATAGACAGATTAAGTAATATAAATAATATAAATAATATTAATGTAAATACTGTAATTTTGCGCTTTACATAACATTCATCAAAACTTAATAAAAACTCCTTCACTTCATAAGACATAACTTATTTCAGACTATCTTCGATGAGGTTACTGCCATGTGCACATCTCTGTACGTATATACACTTGTTTACAGGCGTGTACCCATGCTGCATGTACGAAATGAGGGACAGCTGACAAGTCAATAAGATTGAAATGCGATCCGTAATTGACCATCAGCGTCCCCCATCCATCTCAAACGGCGAATTAAAATTGGTGCAATCTTATCGGGGCCAAATTTATTAAAAAACGGGAAAGAATACGAAAGAAAGAGGGAAAGGGTGAAAGGAATGTATTAAGGAAGAGGGGAAATGAGAGGAATGGAAAAGACTGTATGCAAATACAACAGTATGGAAAATAAAAGGAAACATCATTACAGTATTTATATATAGAGTGCAGCACATGTAATAAAAGAGGGAGAGAGGAAGAAAAATTCAAAGAAATCATTCATCTCAACTCGTTGAGGTAAGTGTGTATAAAATCCTAGTTCGACTGTAAAGACAACTGGGTTATTCCTTTATTGCATTCGGGTAATACCACACAACCACCTCGTACCTTGGATAAGGTTCAGGCAGATCGGGTTCTTACTCTCTGGGATTATATTCAGTGGTTATCTTTATGATTTGAGGGACCAGGAAAAAGAAGTTAAAAAGACACTGGAGCTTCTTTAACCTACTGTATTTATCAACAAGTTAACTGGAAGTATACAATAATATACAAAAGTATGATAATATATATATATATATATTATATATATATATATATATATATATATATATATATTTGTCGACGGATGAGTGAGCACTTCAGTCGGAAACTTTTATCGCTTAAAAACTTACCCTCATCGAACTTTTTCCTCGACTCTAGTATTACGTCTTATATTACTATTATTATTATTATTATTATTGTTATTGTTATTGTTACATTGTATGTTTAATAGTGTTTTTGTTCGACAAGTGTACACACAACCACACTCTATATACAGTATATATATATTGAAAATAACCACGAAGGAAAATTAAAACACGAAATAGTGTTTAAGCACTTTCGTCTGATGACATACTCAGGAACACCGAAATTAATAACAAGATTAAGACTACATATAGTTCACAAAGAAAAAAGTATGATTGGCCAGATAATATTTAAGGAGAAGCTTACAATTCATGTGGAAACGCTACCACAGCTTTAGCGCCTTGTCCTTCTTATCTAAATCTGATCTGAAAGAATTCAAAATAACAGGATCGAGCGAAAACAGGCCCTGGCTAAGGTTGAAATTGTTTGGAATTTGAATAATGGCAGACTCAAGAATGTTTCTACAGTATTAACAATGTTGTTTGAGTTAAAAAAAAGTTGAAGAATTATTCCAATCAATAAAATAGAAAAACTCTGACAAATGGACAAAAAGCGCATTGGACGACTGTCCCGTTCTAATGGAATAAATACTGATGTTGTTTTACACACGTGTTGAAATCTTTTCCCTTTATCCAATGCACTGTAAAAGAAGTCACATTGTTTACAACTAATTTTATAGATAATGCCTGAATTTTTGGTGGGACTATTCTTCATTATGATATTTTTCACAGTATTATCATATGAAAATACTGTACTACATTAATGTTCAAAAGTTTGCGTGTTAAGGGAAAATTAAAAAAAAGCATGTGGATAACACAAATCGCTTCCAATATTGTTGAATTTTCTAACTCAGCATCCATGTATTCCGGACTGACGATCCTAAGAGCATGGAGAAACATTGAAGAAAATATGACTTTCTTGATGGAAGTATCATGTCTGGAGTAAAAGTGTACATCGGACAAATTTTCCTTTTTTTCGATAGATACTAAACTTAAAACCTAGGCTTTCCTTATGTACACGTACAGTACATCCAAAAACGGGATTTAGTTGTTTTGTTCCACTTCCAGAGTAAACTTAATGGAGGGGACTTGATTATTTAATTGAACGAGGAAGTCATCTAGGTCACGCCTCATGGGCCAGATACCCAAAATATCGTCGATGTATCGCAACCATGGGATGCCAACCGCCAGGATTCTCGGAATGTAAGTAATTTCAAAACACTCCATATAAATTTTCCTTCGTGATTATTTTCATCATAAATATTATTCACATGTTGCTTTCGTGAAATAATTTTCATATATATATATATATATATATATATATATATATATATATATAATACAATAACATAATACAATAACGTAATACAATAACATGTAATATAAAAACTGGCTATATACCTCACTGACAAAGTGACTCCTGTTGAGTTGATTGAAACAGATGGCTCATCTAAAATGACAAACGCAAGCTGAGACGAGGAAGACTCCCACACTGGAAGTGGAAACTCCGAAGTAACGGGAACCTTTGCTCCCGAACAGAAATAACGTGAAGGTTCCTGCACACTCTCGCACTATGAAAAATGTTGCACCATTAGATGAGGAATCGGTATCTTTAATTATTTGGAAATTCCTTCATACAAAGCGGGGATCTGATTGCATCATTAACCCTTTAATAAATAAAGTAAAGGAGAATTATTTAAAAAATAAATAAAAGTTATTATGTTTATACGACAGAAAACTTTAAACAACTGCTTATTAGGGTGGAGTGAAGATTTTGTTTTTATTTTCAAAATGTCTGGGTGTGGAAAGGATTTGTATTGGGGAAAGCATCAATGCGCTAAAAAATTATCCTTCTGTTATTAAATTTAAAATGTGCACACTGAGTTTAAAGTTTCAGAACTATAACAAATATTGTTGAATTTCACCATTCGCTTAATGTGACGTCTCAATCATATTTCAGAAAGCCTGAGGGCAAGGATGACTTGTATCTCTAAGATAATGATTGTGATACAAATTTCCTTCTAGAATGTTTGTTAATTTGGCTCAAAATATTGAAAAATGGCAGAAAATTCCTGAATTTTATAAATTATTTATATAATATAATTCTAGATTGAAATGCCGTACGTAAAACATTCTCTTTGAGTATGCAATTTATTGCAGAGTTATTATAATACCTAGCTCCTCACAGTTTTTGCAGCTCTTCACAGATTTGAATTTCAAAAGCTCAATAACTTATGATAATTTATGAATATTAAAAGCACGATCAAAACAATCACCAGCGGGAGAAATTCGAGCCTTCGCCATGCCTGAGCTGCTCTACGATAGTCAAAACTATTACGAAATGATCAACTGGCAAACGGCTGAGGTGACCGAACCCCCCCGTTACAAAAACAATACCTGATACCCAAATAAAAGAGTTTGTTGAGACGGGAGACCAGCCTGATGGACTGATCCCACTATTCCTTTGTCATACTCAAGCGGTCGAGAGACTCATCAAATTAGTAACCGAAGCCTCTGCCAGTGTAAGTGGAATAGAAGAGAGGGACGGATTCATCCGCTCCCGTCTTCACTCCCGAACAAAAATTCCACGATTTGATTCTAAGAAAGATTACCGTATGTAAATCGACATGCAGCCAAAGGAAGGGTGGTTGGGGCTGGATAGGGTGGAACTCGACGTACAGCCACCTCCTCGTGGTGAGTTCTGGGTTGCTAATTTTATAAAATTAGCAAGCGAGGAGCTGTACTTAGTACTTATCGTACTTATAACATCGCATTAACGTAATTATAATCCACATTTAGACTTTTCTCGGGGACAGAAGATATTACTCTAGAGTCATAAAATTTTGCGTGTGTATTTCATGCCTAAGCAACGATATAAATGCTCTGGGAAATAAGTTATATAAATGCATTATTTAAGACAAAGAGCCGATCTGAAAATATGTATATAAATTACCTATTTTTTCAACATTTGACGTTGTTGCCGGGGGCAAAAGATATTAACGTAGGACAACGCGCTTGGAAAAACGATCATATGAGGTCTTTTTCATCGACTTTATAGTTATTAGGAACAATTTTGATGCATATTGATATTTTAAAAATTATAAGAAAAATACGTTTTTGACTACTAAAATATGATTTTCATCGCTCTGCCGGGGGCAGAAGATGATTATCTATTAAGCTAAGATTTTGCAGAGGCTATTTTCTCATGCATGCGCAAGTTTTTGTCTCTATTAGAATATGGAAACCGAAAAAAATGTAAAATCGATCCACCCTAAAATTTATTATATATGTGTGTATATATACACCTGCAAAGAAAAATAATTTTTGTACTTTAAGAGGTTTTCAAGATGTTCATTTCTATTTTTACTGAGATTTTCGTTTATCGTTTTACTGCCTCATATTCACGATCTCCAAAAATGAACACTATTTTCCTTCATTTATATGTTCCGAAGTATTTGATACATGAATTTAGAGCTTTTTCATGTAGCTTAGGTTTGGCTATTATCAATATTACACTACAAAAAGACGTACTGTACGGTTTTTTTTTAACCAATAGGATTTTTTAAATTGTTTTTCACATCCTCATTATCTTAAAATTTCTTTATTCGTCTCTTTATTGTAAGTTTGGTAGTCGCCTCTCTTTCCACAAATTCTGCCTTAAAATCACGTTGCACTGCAAAATACCATTTGTATGGGAATAACGTTTTACAATAAACACACGTTGAGCTGTAAGATAAATACTCCATGAGGCGTCATAGAAATTTAGATGAAAAATATTTTCTAACAAATGAATAAAATAAAATAAACCGTCCGTTGTTGTTGGAGACCTTTCGTATATTAAACTGGTAATCCCTTAAATTTACTCGTAATATTATCCCTGTGTCACATAAATTGCTATATACTGCATGCGTACCGAAATTACAACCTTATTTTATGTATCACCATATTCCTATATTCCTATATTCACCTATATTCCTATAAGAATTGTCGTCATGAGTTAAGGCTGTCCACCCCGAATTTTAGAGCGGAAACTATTTAATAACAGTGCTGATTATGTCCAAAATTGTCATTGGTATTTCATGCCCCAGTATACTTTTTCAACTTTTGCCACTTTATATCCTGCATTCTTCTCTCACCCTCCCTCCACACACTACTCCGACCACAATAAAACTTATACCCACCCCTTTCACCAAATACTACACTCCCTGTCTACAGTGGCGGATTATCATTGAGGCAATTGAGGCTGAAGACTCAGGCCCCCATGCTTGAGGGGCCCCCAATCAACTGAGTTTCGATGATATAATTCGAGATTTCGCAAACTTCTTTGATTAAATATGACAGAGTACACAAACTGACAAATTCTCTGTTTTATTTTATGTTTTATAGGCCCTAAAGTAAAGTTTGTTTAATACTGTTTTGTTTAAGCAAACGGCAAAATACACTGTGTTAAGGTTTTTTTAAGTTTATTTCTCAATTAGCCTAGGCACCGTACATATAATTCGTGTAAATGTACTAGGTACTATACATGTACATGTACTGTTAATAAAAATCTATAGAAAAGGGCCCCCAAAATAAAATTAGCTTCAGGCCCCAAGTACAGTTAATCCGCCTCTGCCTGTCTATCCTGCTTCCTCCACCCTACATTCTACAGTTGAAAGAATATTAAGTATTTTCGTTTGCTTCCTCAGCCAAAGCACCTCGATTGAAACTCATCGGGCAAATTCTGATGGTGAAATATGAAGACGGAATTGTTAAAGAAGGGTACTTTATAGCCGATACTAAATACTGGAATGTTTTTAATGTGTTTTAGAGATGAACTAATTTCGCTCTTAAGTGTGTACTTTGTCTCTGAGTTATCCAAAGTATTTCCAAATTCTGCCATTTCTGCAATCTACGAGTATCTATCCACAAATATTGTTGTGTGAGGTGAGGAAACACATTTGATACTTCGCCCTGACTTATATATTTTCTATAGTGATATAAGCTGATGTAAGAAGCGATTTTCTCGTGTTGTACGCATAACCATCTCTAGACTATCCTGTCAAAGTCTCGTGTCCCAGTTTGCATTAAAAAATGAATACTTTTACATGAAATATTTGCCACATTTAAATTTATATAATTGGTAATATTTGGCATACAGTGTCATGCAGAGCCGAAAATCTACCTTGCACGTCCCCACTTACATTTATGGTGTAATGCTGGTATATTTGTTGGCATGCAGTATTATTTAAAAATTGGTACAATACAGTATTACAATTGCATTAGGAGTTGCATAGACTAAGTAATATTAGCATCTTACATAGCTTAAACCTAAGCCATCTTCAACATAGCGGATACACATCTGACTTTCTAACATTTTGAAGTAGTACTGGAAGTATGAAAATGTAAAAGTAGTGCAGCGTGTCTGAGTACGAGAGTATGGAACAGCAGTTCCCACTCGTACAACATGAAAATGTCCGCAGTGTGAATAAAATCAAGTGCGGGAGAAAACGAACAGCGCGAAGTGAAGAAAATGTGAAAACCAGCGTTCAACAAAAAAAAAAAAAACCAAGGCACCGTGCACGTGAATCAGGGATCAGTCAACCTACCATTCATCGTATGTTAAAGGAATTAAAGTGGAAACCATACATACCGAGGCTTTTGCCTAAGTATGTATGTATGTATGTATGTATGTATGTATGTATCCTCTTAATGAGGATGACCATGATACAAGAGTAGAATTCTGCGAGTGGTTCCTCAGCCAAAGCACCTCGATTGAAACTCATCGGGCAAATTCTGATGGTGAAATATGAAGACGGAATTGTTAAAGAAGGGTACTTTATAGCCGATACTAAATACTGGAATTTTTTAATGTGTTTTAGAGATGAACTAATTTCGCTCTTAAGTGTGTACTTTGTCTCTGAGTTATCCAAAGTATTTCCAAATTCTGCCATTTCTGCAATCTACGAGTATCTATCCACAAATATTGTTGTGTGAGGTGAGGAAACACATTTGATACTTCGCCCTGACTTATATATTTTCTATAGTGATATAAGCTGATGTAAGAAGCGATTTTCTCGTGTTGTACGCATAACCATCTCTAGACTATCCTGTCAAAGTCTCGTGTCCCAGTTTGCATTAAAAAATGAATACTTTTACATGAAATATGTTTGCCACATTTAAATTTATATAATTGGTAATATTTGGCATACAGTGTCATGCAGAGCCGAAAATCTACCTTGCACGTCCCCACTTACATTTATGGTGTAATGCTGGTATATTTGTTGGCATGCAGTATTATTTAAAATTGGTACAATACAGTATTACAATTGCATTAGGAGTTGCATAGACTAAGTAATATTAGCATCTTACATAGCTTAAACCTAAGCCATCTTCAACATAGCGGATACACATCTGACTTTCTAACATTTTGAAGTAGTACTGGAAGTATGAAAATGTAAAAGTAGTGCAGCGTGTCTGAGTACGAGAGTATGGAACAGCAGTTCCCACTCGTACAACATGAAAATGTCCGCAGTGTGAATAAAATCAAGTGCGGGAGAAAACGAACAGCGCGAAGTGAAGAAAATGTGAAAACCAGCGTTCAACAAAAAAAAAAAAAAACCAAGGCACCGTGCACGTGAATCAGGGATCAGTCAACCTACCATTCATCGTATGTTAAAGGAATTAAAGTGGAAACCATACATACCGAGGCTTTTGCCTAAGTATGTATGTATGTATGTATGTATGTATGTATGTATCCTCTTAATGAGGATGACCATGATACAAGAGTAGAATTCTGCGAGTGGTTCCTCAGCCAAAGCACCTCGATTGAAACTCATCGGGCAAATTCTGATGGTGAAATATGAAGACGGAATTGTTAAAGAAGGGTACTTTATAGCCGATACTAAATACTGGAATGTTTTTAATGTGTTTTAGAGATGAACTAATTTCGCTCTTAAGTGTGTACTTTGTCTCTGAGTTATCCAAAGTATTTCCAAATTCTGCCATTTCTGCAATCTACGAGTATCTATCCACAAATATTGTTGTGTGAGGTGAGGAAACACATTTGATACTTCGCCCTGATATATATTTTCTATAGTGATATAAGCTGATGTAAGAAGCGATTTTCTCGTGTTGTACGCATAACCATCTCTAGACTATCCTGTCAAAGTCTCGTGTCCCAGTTTGCATTAAAAAATGAATACTTTTACATGAAATATTTGCCACATTTAAATTTATATAATTGGTAATATTTGGCATACAGTGTCATGCAGAGCCGAAAATCTACCTTGCACGTCCCCACTTACATTTATGGTGTAATGCTGGTATATTTGTTGGCATGCAGTATTATTTAAAAATTGGTACAATACAGTATTACAATTGCATTAGGAGTTGCATAGACTAAGTAATATTAGCATCTTACATAGCTTAAACCTAAGCCATCTTCAACATAGCGGATACACATCTGACTTTCTAACATTTTGAAGTAGTACTGGAAGTATGAAAATGTAAAAGTAGTGCAGCGTGTCTGAGTACGAGAGTATGGAACAGCAGTTCCCACTCGTACAACATGAAAATGTCCGCAGTGTGAATAAAATCAAGTGCGGGAGAAAACGAACAGCGCGAAGTGAAGAAAATGTGAAAACCAGCGTTCAACAAAAAAAAAAAAAACCAAGGCACCGTGCACGTGAATCAGGGATCAGTCAACCTACCATTCATCGTATGTTAAAGGAATTAAAGTGGAAACCATACATACCGAGGCTTTTGCCTAAGTATGTATGTATGTATGTATGTATGTATGTATGTATCCTCTTAATGAGGATGACCATGATACAAGAGTAGAATTCTGCGAGTGGTTCACTGCTATGAGTAATGATCTTTGGGAATTTGAGGATAGGATATTTTCGTCTGATGAAGCTACTTTCAAATTGAATGTCCATGTAAATCAGTGGTGGGCAACCTGCGGCCCATCAGGTTTCTGAGTGCGGCCCAAGAGACATTTTACTAACCATTGTCGACATGAATGAAAATTTTGGAATTTATATTAATATTTCCATAATCTACTGATAAGTTTGTATAAAAGCATAAGCATAAAACATAAAAGGTAGGCATAAAAAATAAATATTTCTTTTGCTTTACTAGTTAAAGTTGATCACAATTCAATTAATATATAAATAATAATTTTCTCTAACTCTCTATGAAATTTTCGGGCTGCATTAAATTTATTTAATCATATTCGTGGGGCCATGTTTAGCGCACATGCACATTTTTAATCTTGCGGCCCACTGAGATGAAGGAAGGCCACTCATGCGGCCCACTCACTAACCTAGGTTGCCCATCACTGATATAAATTGTCACAGCTGTATGTTTTTGGCAGTGTAAAACCCAAACATTTATGTGGGGAAACATGTTAATCTGCCAGACCTTACTGTGTGGTTTGGATTTTCGTCTCGTGACATTGTTGGGCCATTCCTTCTTAATGGTACTGCAACAGGTCAAAATTGTCTGAAAATGTTGCGTAATGATGCCGTACCTGCAATACAACATCTGTATGGGAACCATGAGGTTTACTTTCAGCAAGATGGCACATCGTCACATTATGACAGAAATGTTTGAGCTTTTCTTGCC
The DNA here is from genome assembly GCA_023014485.1 of Bathynomus jamesi. NCBI lineage: Eukaryota > Metazoa > Arthropoda > Malacostraca > Isopoda > Cirolanidae > Bathynomus > Bathynomus jamesi. The sequence goes on from JAJOZX010002992.1 coordinate 39,354, forward strand.
ACAGAGTTTTCTGGGTTGGGATTGGTCATCGTGAAACCGCTGTTGAGTATCTTCCAATATCACCTGATCTTATACCTCTGAATTTGTATTTGTGGGGTACTTGAAGGACAAAATGTATGGTACTAACACTCAAAACAAAATCTCAACTAATATCAACACTATTGTGTGCCGATCTGTTTTGGGACGTTGCGCCGCATGTTTGCAAGTAAATAGTGGTCATTTGGATCATTTAACATAAAATAACTTAAATGTTGTTTTTACACGCTTTGCTTAATTATGTACATGTGAAGTTTTTCTTTATTAAGTGCAATTAGTATCCAAAACAAATAATTTCAAATTGTGTCTACTTTATTTTGAATCACAGTATTTGGGTGTAAGACCCAGGTAAGACAAAAATGCCCATTTGCATTCAATTTAAATTTTACAACTTTCGACAGTATTTACAAATAGAATAGCCATAAACATAATTCATATGGTAAATAAAACTACCATTACTAATACAAATAATTTTAAAAATCTTTTAGTAAACACTATTTATATTGTGATTCCATATGTAATATTATGTTCTTTCTCGACAACAACCGCTATTTTATTTCTTTTTTCATATATACAGTATAAATATTTTATATTTTTTGCCTATTATCACTTAATTACCCCTGTATACTGCACTAATTCAATCTCTAAATCATGATGAACACATTAACTATTTCAGTACTGTAAATATACAGTATATCTGGAAAACGTAGTGACAGAGGATGGAAGGTGCTTTAAGGATCTACAGATCTACAGAAGCTAAGGCTAACAAAGACCCTAAGATCCACTCTAAGGTTAGCTCGAGAGAAAGGAAGGAGGAGGGGGTTAAAAGAGGAGAATAATGGGTTAAGTAAGTAGCAAAACCTATCATTCGTGGGTTAACATTCATTCAGAAAAAGAGAAAGAAAGACTCCCCATCATCATCCGCCGGCCACTGCCGACAAGTCGGAAAAATAGTCGAAGAGAATAGGAGAGGGGTGAAAGATGAAAAGAAGTAAAATAAGAACGCTTACAAACCATGCAAACACAGTCTTAACTCACTGTCATACCATGCAAACTACAGACATGCAAGTAAAGAGAGTTACAGACATGCAAGTAAGGAGAGGATAAGAAAAAAAAAAGTAGGTACAGTATAACAAAAAGCGAGTTAGTTTACGCTACGAGCTACATCTAAGTTCGTGTTAGTCTAATTTTTTTTTTTTTAATAATTTTATTGCTGGCATCACACGCTGGCATGTCACAAGCTGGTATTAATCGTCAACAGACTCATCCTCGACCACCACCCCCAGAGCTCCTGTTGTTAATTGTTTTTATTTAAAACAACGTTAATATTTTTAAAACGCATATTTAAACGGTTTTTAAACACATTAACGCTGGTAGAGTTCACGACGGGCGCGGGAAGATTATTCCATTTATTAATTACTTTAAACGTAAAGAAGTTTTTAGCGATATTAGTAATGAAACGTCTGCCACGCAACTTAAATCCGTTATTACGAGTATTGCTATTATCGAGAGTGAAAAGTTTGTCAAAATTTACGTTATCGATGTTATTAACGATTTTGAAAACTTCAATAAGCTCCCCCCTTAATCTCCAATTTCGAGTGAATGCAAGTCTAACTCTTTTAGCCTATCTTCATAGGGCTTGTTGCGGAATGACGGAATTAGTTTCGTGGCACGACGCTGAACCCTTTCTAACCTATCAATATCCTCACGCTAATACGGGCACCAAAACGGAACGGCATATTCTAAATGAGGCCTGACTAGGGACTTGTAAAGAGGCAATATACCGTATTTTCCGGCATATAAGGCGCACGAGCATATAAGACGCACCCCAATTTTGGCAGGCATATTCTTGAAAAAAAATAAAAGGTCATCTTCTGTGCCATCAAGAGCATTGCTAATGCCACACTTCTTAAAAGACCGTACAACTGTCTCCGTTTTAACTTCATTCCAAGCATTTTTGACCCACTGGCAAACCTGAGCTATTGTAGGCCTCTTGATCCGACCTATTGGTGTTAGTTCATGCTGTGGGAGCGTCATCCATTTGTTCCATTCTTCACGCATGTACCCCTTAAAAGGTTTGTTTATCGACACATCTAGGGGTTGCAATTGACCTGTTAATCACCCAGGTATTACAGCTAGTTTTGTTTTTAATCTGTTTACTCTACTCTTAGTGGCCTTTGTTATGTGAGACCGGAACTGGTCCCACACGAGAAGCGACGACTTTTTGAGGAGTTCACCAAGACGCCGTGACCACACCTTTTCTAGCCACAGCTTTACGCCATCCTCATCCATGCGCACAGCGCAGCTGAAAGTGGTGGGACCTTGCGTAGCCTAGCCTGTTGTCTGCCCCACCAACCACCAAAACAAACATGGCTGCCTGTTGTTTACGGTAATAATGTCAACGAGTTGTATAAAATAGACAACATGCACAAACGAGTGGTTTCTCGGACAAGGGCTAATGACCCTCATACTTTACGATTATTTACAACTGTTGAAGCTGGTTTGCTTATTACGTAATCTATAAATTATAATTTATAATAGTTACTAATCACTCTAAAGTAATCTGGGAATCAGTTTTGTAGGGTAGGTGTTTGGAGTTCAGTTTATCGATACCGCAGCACCGAAACCACCACTTGCCGGTAACCAAAAGCCTAACCATGACCTGACCTTGAGCATATAAGGCGCGGGGTGATTTTTTGACTTTTTGGGGGAAAAATACCGCGCCTTATATGCCGGAAAATACGGTAATATTCTTCGATTTAAATTCGAAATTACGCGCTATGAAGCCTAACATCCTATTAGCTTTTGCGCAACACTCCAGGCACTGGTTCCTAACTTTTAAATCCTTAGATACGTGTACGCCTAAATCTACTTCCTCGTCAACGCTCGCTAACTCTCTATCATCCATCGTGTACGTGTAATTATTGTTACGAGAACCTATATGCAAAACTTTACATTTATCTACGTTAAATTGCATCTGCCACTTATCCGTCCGCTCCATAATCCTATAAACATCGTCTTGGAGCCTATTTCTATCGTCCTTGTTAACAACCTTACCGCCTATTTTAGCATCGTCCGCGAATTTTGACATGTTACTAGTCAATCCTACATCTATGTCGTCAATGTAAATTACGAATAGCAATGGGCCTAACACTGAGCCCTGTGGGACACCGCTACCTACATCCAACCACCCCGATTCACTACCATTAACAACGACCCTCTGTCTCCTAGCACGAAGCCATTCTTCTAACCAGTTAGCTACCTGACCGCGTATACCGTGCGCTTTAACCTTCGCAATTAATCTTCTATGCGGAACTGTACCGAACGCTTTTTTAAAATCTAAATAAATAACGTCAGCTGTTCTAGGCCTATCGTATTCGCGCACTATTTCGTTACAAAATTCTAACAAATTAGTTAAACAAGATCTATGGCGTCGAAACCCATGCTGACTACTATTAATCAAATCTCGAATTTCTAAGTGATCGATGATATGATCCCTAACTACGGATTCCAAAAGTTTACCGACAATTAACGTTAAGCTAATGGGCCTATAATTGCTAGCTACTATGCGGTCGCCTTTTTTAAAAATGGGCGTGACGTTAGCTAATTTGAATTCTTCAGGAATAATCTCCGTTTCGAGTTACTGATTAAAAATTTTCGTTAAGGGGCCTACAATAACGTCTTTCAAATATTTCACATGTCTGGGATAAAACGCGTCAGGGCCTGGAGCCTTGCTAACTTTTAGCCTATCGATATAATGCGCAATCTCACCCTCGTAAACAGTTATTTCATCCAAAATAGTCTCGCTACATATAATGCACTGACGTGTAAGTTGTGGAGAAGGAGAGAGGTTAGTACTAGGATAAAGATGAGAGTGTTTAACGCAGTCGTGCTTCCAGTCTTGCTGTATGGAGCGACGGCTGGACACTGACGCAGAAGGATGAGAGGAGGTTGGATGCATGTGAGATGAGGTTGTTCAGGAGAATGGAAGGTGTGAGATGGGATGACTTTGTCAGGAATGATGTTAAAGCAGGAGGTTAAATCAGATTCCGGTGAGTGTGAGGTTGGGAGGGAGGAGGTTGGCGTTGTATGAGCATTTGGAGAGGATGGGGGAAGAAAGAATACCATCAAAAATCTGGAGAGCAGAGATAAGGAGCAGAAGGCCGGTCGGTAGGCCGAGAACACGGTGGAGGGGAATGCTGGACAGAGACCTCGAGTGGATTGGTGTGGAGAGAGAGGCCAGCGACGGGGAGCCAGTAAGCAGTAGTAAGTAAATAAAATTATTGAATTTGAAAACTAAATTAACTAACTGTCTGAGTATACACCTATAGTTTTGTTCTTGAGGACAATCATCGTGGTATCGATTTACTTTTGTCAACCCTTTCTATATACAGTATATGAAATTTATTTTGTACGCGCTAATTAGCTGTTTATGGGTGCATATATATATGTGCCTCGGTGGTGTCGTGATTAGTGTCGCTGACTACGAATCCATCGGCCCCGGGATCGAGACCCGGTGAAGGCAGCCGGTGCGCAGCAAACCCCCATTTGTTCATTCTTCCACACAATAAAAGAAATTGGTTGGTAGATAAATGGGTACCCTGGGTAGCCTAGTGGTTAAGACGCTGATGGGGCGTGGTTCGGATTCCACGTTAGTAGTATAGTGGAAAAATATATGAGTACAATTGCATTGCAATATTGCATAATGTTACGTAATGGTGCAAGAGTGCCACTCCCCCTTTGTTGCAAGCGCGCCAACCCCCACCCCTTTTGTTGCAAGGCACCCCACCCCCCTTTGTTGCCAACCCAGAAATGGGATTGCAAGGGGCATGCAACTTGGAGCCGGAGTTCTCCCCCAAGCTGAACCCCCCAAAGGGCAGAGGAGGGGGAGCCCCTATGGGGGAGAAGGTGGGATTGCCTCACTCTCCCCAAAGGAGCAGAAAGAGATAGTAATAGAGGAAGGAAGAGGAGTGTCTTTGCTCGGCCGATTACCGAGCTCATATGGCATTCTTCATCCGTCCGCCGCCTCTTATAGGGTACCAAACAGCCAGTTGGCTGAGTTGCCAGAGAGCGCTATGTATTTAATTCATCAGCCAATAGAAGGCTGAGTTGCCAAATAGCGCCACGTGTTTAATTATTCCTTCAGCCAGTTGTTAGATAGCAATAATTATTAAACTAATTCATATATTAATCAGTCTAGAAGACTGAGTTGCCAGATAGCAATATTTATTTAATTATTCCTTATATTATTCAGCCATTTGGTTGCTAAATACCGCCATATATTTTAATTTATATTAGGGAGAGTTGCTAAATACCATCAAAACACACGGTCATCTCTCTCCCCACCTCCCTCATTCCATCCACAAACTTCTCACCCCATCTGCGCTTGTATATATATTAATTATTTTGAACATATACAAAACGTATGTAAAAAGCGAACAATGAACAATAGTTTTATGTTCGAATGTCCATTTTTACGTTAGAAGCCAAAATCGCAGAAGCGAGTTTTGGGTAAAATTTCGATTTGTAATAATGACTTATACACTATGACGTCACAAAATAACTTTATTCCCTTTACGTTCCCACTCTGTCTCTAATTCGTTCTTGTAAATCTTCCTAACAATGATTCGTACTATACGTACAAATTCAATAACTATGACGTCACATTTTCCCGTCATTAATTTCCCTTCATCATATCTCTAGTATTCAATGTATGAAAATTTATATATCATCATAATAAAAACTGTACACCCTATAGAAGTCATTATTTATGTTATGTAGTATAAATATAACTATTATTCGACCATATCCCCGCCCCCATACGTCCATATTTTAGCTTGACCGCTATCCTTTATTAATTTTATTACTTATTCATTCATCTACCTATTGTCTACTTATGCCCTATCAACTTATCAGTCTATTTTTACTCGTGTCAATCTATGAAACGCAAAACTTTTGCCTTCGTTCGAAAACGTTCTCGTATTATTTTTTTCATTTTTATTTTTAATTATTTGACCTCCCGAGGTGAACTCTAGACAATGCTTAGTAAGTTATTATCAGAAATTCCACTCATCACAGCATAATTTGAACGCTTCTAAGATAAAAAAGGTCTCCTTTCGCTTTGATTCGAATTTATAACATTATCATGTGTTATGTTATTATAATATACTGTATTGTTTCTCTGCCTGGCCACTAGTTCGTTATCGGCTTACGTCACATAGTTATCCCCGTTCTCATTACTTGTACTTACTATTTCTACCTAACTGTCATTCAAATTCCGTATTACTTATGTATTACGTTATCATAAATATCGTATTTTCCTCCGCTTTCCTCATCGCCGGCTAATTAGACTTTCAAACTCTGATAACCAACCAGGTTCTAATATTATTTAACATAATTTGGCGTAATTATTGTTAACTATAAATATATACATTGTTGTTAATCCCCTTTAAATTATAGAACAACGGTTAACTCCCCTTCATTTATCAATGGTATCACCTATTTAGATTATTTCAGTAGTAGATATGTCAATTAACAATTTGCTAAAATTGTAATTAAATGTAATCCTTTAATATAATGTAATTGATGTAATGTACTTTAATGAAACTGTAATGAACAATAACTTGTAATGTACTTCAGTGAAACTAATTAAATGTAATGATTTAATTTATAATGTAAGAATATACTTTAATGGAATTGTAATTAAAACAATAAGTGAATATGAAGTAATTGGTAGTTGTAATCCATAATTGTAATCGTAATTGTAATGAACCAAAATTAATACGTACTCAGTCATGTACTCAAAATTGTGCTTATGTGCTAATACGAAATAATATCGCCTCCATAAATGTCGAATCAGCGATACTACTGTTCTTGTTTATTTTTTTATTTTTTATTCTTTTTAGTTGAAATCATGTGCTTAAAAAGGGGGGAAACTTAACCTTCGATTGTCTCCCCCAAACATTAGACTATATTATGCATGTACCATCTTCATTTAAGGCACTTCTAGATTAATCTTCATTATTAGAACTCTTCTCATTAGAGATCTTCTCATTAGACTTCTTCAGATTAGCACTTCATCGGGAGGGGCAGAAGCCCCTTGCCTCCTTAACTTAAGTATTTTTAGATTCCGGCCTGAGCCATGGTCGAAAGAGGTCGAACCTCTACCCCTTGTAATTCAGAGTACCAACTGTAATTTTTAAGAAGTAAACCACACTTTAAGAAGTTTTTATCTTTTTCCTTCGAGCCGTGCTCGCTTCAGAACTTAGTCAGAAAAGTCGATAATTATAAAAAGAGAAGAATTAATAAGCAGAAAGAAAAGAATTAACAGAGTGTCGACCCCCTAAGGCGACCGAAAAGAATTATAGAAAAGTATAAAGAAGAAGCATCCGTTGCAGCCTCCTAACTAGAACCCCCTTCGAATCCGAACCGACAAAGGGCCATAAAGGGGGGGGTTAACACGTATAACCATATTTGTAGAAAAAAAATATATTAATAATCGAATGAGCAATTCGTACACACACACACACCACACACACACACACACATATATATATATATATATATATATATAAAATTTTATTTTCACAGTTAACTAGAAATATTCTGTGAAATTTCAAGTTCATTTCATTATATACGTGTACAAATTTTTATTTTTAAATTAAACAGGTTTGAATCGAAGTTAATAGTAAAGATGTCGGATTTTTTTAAGGCGCTGCATTTAATTGGGTAATAACTAATTATATCAACGAAATAATTGCTTTCCATTTTAAAACTAAAACCTCAATGCGGAGCTTACTGTCGCTATAAAAATGTATTCGAATTAACTGGCGCACCTTAGTCCTTAATATAATAAAATTATATATATATATATATATATATATATATATATATATAACTGCAATGACCACGCAGTATATTAATGTATAGAAACGACGTAAGTATAGAGGAGCGTTCTGCACACGAGGAAGAGAAATAACGAACAAATGAAAAATGAGGTGAACCGCCCGGGAATCGAACCCAGGATCTTCCGATTGCCGGTCAGATGCGCTATCCATTACACCAGTAGGAGAATTTCGACTTATGACTGATCGAGGCCCGTGGTGTAATGGATAGCGCATCTGATCGGCAATCGGGAGATCCTGGGTTCGATTCCCGGGCGGTTCACCTCATTTTTCATTTGTTCGTTATTTCTCTTCCTCGTGTGCAGAACGCTCCTCTATACTTACGTCGTTTCTATACATATATATATATATATATATATACACTGTATTTTTGTTGTGTGTAATCACAATCACTTAAAAATTGGATAAAAATAATAAAGGTATGTTATAATACTATTTTTAAGTTGGTAATTTATTACATTTTAAGGTTTAAACCAAATTTAATTAATTAGTTGGTATTGATAGACCTAATTTGTTATTTTTTCTTATGATATTTTTTGTGTTCTTTCGTCAATTAACAAATTTATTATCACACACACGCACCAAACACACACACACACACACACACACACATATATATATATATACACATTTAACTGCAATGACCACGCAGTATATTAACGTATAGAAACGACGTAAGTATAGAGGAGTGTTCTGCACACGAGGAAGAGAAATAACAAACAAATGAAAAATAAGGCACCCGCCCGGGAATCGAACCCAGGATCTTCCGATTGCCGGTCAGACGTGCTAACCACTACACTACGGAGCCACGATAGTCAGAAGTTGTAATTCTCCTACATAGGGCAGAAACCAATGCCTTGAGAGGGCACCCTCTCAAGGCATTGGTTTCTGCCCTATGTAGGAGAATTACAACTTCTGACTATCGTGGCTCCGTAGTGTAGTGGTTAGCACGTCTGACCGGCAATCGGAAGATCCTGGGTTCGATTCCCGGGCGGGTGCCTTATTTTTCATTTGTTTGTTATTTCTCTTCCTCGTGTGCAGAACACTCCTCTATACTTACGTCGTTTCTCTATATATATATATATATATATATATATATATAGAGTACGGCAGTATGAAGACGCTGAAAATATTATTGTAATTGTAATGAATAATAAAGGGAACAACTGATATAAATGTGAGTTATACGAAGTTATATGAGTTATACTGTGGAGAATTTTTCGTCAAAATATCCTTCCTGATTAACACTCACTACTGCAGGGGCATTCTGCCACAGGATTTAAATAGTATTTCACTTCGGATTTTGTTCCCTCCATTCTGCAGGGGATCCCACAATATATATAATACACACACTGATTGACACCTTCCGCTTTACTCCTCTATCAAGTCCACTTTGCGACAATTCATTGCGGTTAAGGTAAACTGACAGGTGGCCATTTTGTTAGTTTCAACACCTGAAGCTGTTCTTGCTGTTTCGGGTATCTTTTAAGTACTGCACTGTGGTTGGGGCCCTTATCCTGTTAATTGAGAAGTATAAAACCTTTGTCCAAAGGCCTCGTTCATGACGGAATTTTGAGGCTGTCTCGTTTTCAGTTGGCTGTAGTTTTTAAGAAACTCGTACAAATTGTTACAAACCTATTTTTTACAAAATTACATCGCTACAATGATCCCAGTATTTAACTAAAGTTTTTCCCCAAATTTATAATGAGTTCAACGGTATGTCCTCAAAACGACCTTGCCTCAAGCGAAAAGATTAGAAAGTTTATACGATTTACAGAGCCTATACAACATTTTGAAATGCAATTTTCTCGTGGTAACCGGAGGAAAATTTACTATATAGTAAATACAAAGTACACTGAACAGTAAGAGACCGGCTGGTCCCTACGAGGCTGTCTGTTTAAGGAAGAAGTTTAAAAGATGAAAGAAAATTTAAGGGAAAATGAACATTTTAAAGCAAAGCAAAGAAGGTAGGTTGAAAAAGAGAGGGAAATTTAGAGATAAGAGAAAATTTTGAAGCAAAGAGGAGAGAATCCGAGTGAAATTTCTACAATACTTTTATGCGTTAACGAATGCTTCTAGCTGCCGGAATAAGGCAAGATAAGCATCGTCTCTTTTAAAGGTCGTCCGAATGAAGTAAAATTTCTTACAGTACCACAAGAAAAATCGGATTTAAAAATGTAAAATTGTAAAATCGTTGAAAAGAAAAGGCAATCTGTAATATGAATGTCATTTTCATTCCAAGGGTGTGTCGCACACATCTCTCAAAATGACTGTTTTTGGCGTTCAAAGAAGTCGTATAACAAGTTATGTTTACATTTGTGACGTCATACTCTAGCGATGTACAAACACTCACACTGTCCCTCTTTCGTCTCACGAGCAAACTACAAACATCTCGTGTTACAGTTTCTTTCCTTTTTAGTACATAACACTTCACACTAATAACCAAATTTACAACCTGTAACAAATCTACAGCGTCACCGGCTGTACAACCATAAACCCACTATTATCTCACACACACACACACACACACACACACACACACAACACACACATATATATATATATATATATATATATATATATATACACTTCAGAGCAAAAATGATTTCCAGTCCACAACAGTTCATGAGTAATTCTAAAAAACCCTCACAGTACTTTTGATTAAAATTTATTTTGCAAGAATGTATTTATAAAAGGTAAATTTACGCTGGGAAACATTTTGGTATATGATAATCTCTATAAAATGTGCGTTCATTAATTATATTTCCTCTCTCTCATTTATTCATATGCTTTATTAATATTTTTAGATTTTATCCCCCTCTTTCCGGGAAACCGACCCGTTATTTCTCTCTCTCTCTCTCTCTCTCTCTCTCTCTCTATATATATATATATATTGTTTTGGGTAAATACAAAAATTAACTCGTCGACGTGAATGGACATTATACCGAAACAACAGATTAAGTTTTTCACCAATAAACATCTTTCTCAATATTTGGGTAAAGTGTATAGCGGTCTTCCGGAGCTCGATTCTCCACAGTTTCTTTCTCGTAAAGGCAAGTGATTCATTTCAACTCTTTGATATAAGTGAAGTAATAGAAGATATTCTAATATACATATATATATATATATATATATATATATATATATATATATATATATAGTATGTCTTTATTTGTACATTTCTTGTAGGGTTTTTAGCATGTGTATTGTTGAATACACGAAGGCCTTGGAATAATTTTTTCTACGTGGGTTTGCATTATATATATATATAAAACAAGTAGGTACATCACTGAAAGAAGCACAAATAAGTTATAATAATTAATAAACAAATCACTTCCTTTAGCTGCGATTAAATTAAAATCAAAGTCGTTTGTTTTATTCGTTAAACAAATATAAATTGTGTAAATCAAGACAAACATTTTTGGTTTAAACCTTACAGATTCCATCACAGAATAAAAAGCGTGTAAACCATCCACACGGAAAAACATTCATCTAAAATCTCTCTCTCTCTCTCTCTCTCTCTCTCTCTCTCTCTCTCTCCACTTTATGCAAAACGTCATGAGTAAATAGTGACATCGCGATAAATTAACACAGCCAAAATCACGTGTTTGTAGAAAAATCACCCCATCTATATATATATATATATATATATATATATATATATATATATATATATATATATATATATACACCAAACATTTCGTACGGAAATGGATGTACACACTTACCTACGAGTGACACATCATATAGCTTAGGGTTAAAGAGAGCAAAGATCATCTCTGTAAAAGGACCACAGCGACGTGTAAAAACGACATTTTACACGCTTACTAATAATGAATATCTGATGATAGTAATAAGACCCGGCCTTCAGCGCTGCCGTAGGTCTAAGGTATGGGTATTCGTACGAAAGAAAGTTCATCTAAAAATCGTGTAAACGGGATCGACCCCGACCCGACCTTCAGCGAGGCCGTAGGTCTAAGGTAGGGTACTCGTACGGAAAAAAGTTCATCTAAAAATCGTGTAAACTCTCCCCCAGGGAAAAAAGAAAATAATTAAATCGCCAAACAATTCGTACGCGGAAAACGAAAAAAGAAAATCTATAAGTTTAAGAATTTACAAGAAAAAAAAGACAATTTACTTTGCGTACTTAGTATATATATATAATAAAATTAATGCGAAGCTGATTTGAGTCTATATCCCCAAGCCTAGAATATTGGCTACGACTTTTAAAAGGAGCTCACCCCATCAACAGGAGATGAGGGCTACGATTCTTTAGGAACACACCCCATTAACACCACGTAGGTGTCACTGTACGTGCGTCTAAAGCTGACGTAAAACACTTCAATTCAAAAAGATATTATTTTTATAACTTCTAGGTCGCGTGTCATTAGGATACCCCACGAAAATATACAAAACCCTAATAACATTTCCTCACGGTAAACTCGCATGACCTTTATAGCAACACACGGCCATCCCTTCCCTCAATCCATCCAAACTTCTCACCCCTATCGGCCCTTGTGTATATATATATATATATATATATATATATATATATATATATATATACAGGATATTATTACAGATTTCTAATAAAACCTGTAATAATAATAATGATAATAATAATAATAAATGCAGACCTCCAATTATCCTACCATATAAGTCTTCCTTAATTACACACGTTTAGATGGGCTTTTCCGTGGGGAGGGTTTTACACGATTTTTTGCAAACAAAATTTTTATATCAAACACAAAACTGTTCTTTTTATTTTAGATTTTACACAAACATCAAAAATCATTATTTACGAAATTAGTTTAGGTCACACCATATACAGTATATATATATATATATATATATATATATATATGAATGGGGTCGTTTAACCTCCTTCGCAACATCTAAGATCATATGACGGCAGGGACCTACAGCTTTACGCGGGATCCGAACCGGGGATTGACCCGCCCGGCATTCTAGAGTATATCGTAATCGCTGCCAATAAATGCGTTTTGAGAAATATTTTTATTCACTGCTTCTGGACAAATCTCTCTCTCTCTCTCTCTCCTCTCTCGCTCTCTTGGGGCAGAAGGTGGGACGGCTTCACCCACCCTATGGGCCTCTCAGGTGAGCTCTGTATACCTTTTCTGGCCAAATTTTTTCCTTTGTTTGCGTTAGCCTATCTCCAGCAGAAAGACGGGGAACAATCTCATGCAAGACTAATCCCGAATTCCGTTCTCTCTCTCTCTCTCGTACAATATATATATATATATATATATATATCATTACCTTACTAACTCATCAGCCATAACTATCCAAGGTAGCCTACATCGTTTATTTCTCTATTCATAACCTCATCACGAATCAATCCTGCTTCTTACCGAGTGTCTATATATATATATATATATATATATATATATATATATATAATATATTATATATATATATATATATATATATATATATATATATTATACTGGTCAAAAAAAGAAACGCAATTAGCTTGCATATGGTGTAAAATTTAAGTTGTTAGTGGTATTATCACAGTTTCAAGATTATGGTTAAATGTTTGTTCAAATCTTTTAAAGCCACTTAGTGCATGTTTTTCAACCTGACTAATTTCGGCTAAGACGCCATTTTGTTACAAACAATAAACAGAGATTAAATTGAATGTATTCTTTATGAAGGCATGCATTTTTTCTTTGACTTCACAGAATACACACTGCCCGTTGAGAAAACCAAACTTTTTCCCGCGATTGAGGCATGCCACGACTCTCAGAGGTCAACAGAGGTCGTGCCTTGGGCATGTCTGCTGTCCAAGTTGCACAACGAATGCATGTGCATCCCAGCACAATCTCTAGGCTTGTTAGACGGTACAATGCCACAGGAAGTGTTCAGGACCTGCCAAGACGTGGGCGACCTCGTGTGACGACCCAATGCCAGGATCGCCACATTGTACTGCAGCACCTGCGTCATCGGCAGCGGAATGCTCGTCAGACAGCCAGAGAGACACCTGGTATCCACAACAACAGAATTAGTGACCAGAACCGTCAGAAACCGACTCCGTAATGCAGGACTCCGATCCCGCAGGCCTTACAGAGGTCCTTTTCTCACTGATGCAAGAAGGCAACGACGCCTGCAATGGGCCTATCAGCACCGTGACCTATCGTGGGCCTATCAGCTCTGACTGACCAGCGCTACAGGGATGAGATTCTTCACCCACATGTTCTTCCATTCATGAGGCAACATCCAGAATTGGTGCTCCTGCAACAGGACAATGCCAGACCTCATGCAGCCAGGATAGTGCAGGCGTACCAGGGACAACAGGTGCAGACCTTACCATGGCCAGCCTTCAACTACCCATTTTCATTGGATTGAAAGTATGGAATGACTTGCATGCCGATATAAAAAATATTGTGAATGTAAATTTGTTTAAAACCAAGTTGAAAACCCGATTAATAATGGCATACTAACAAAAATCTAGGATTAATGTCCACTAATATTGTTTAACGTTGTCCATTAAAATTGTTTAATATTGTAATGCATGTTTTAACTATTAATAATACTTATTTACTTATTTATTTATTTATTATTATTAATTAATAACAACTAGCTGCTTATTTTTAATAAGAGCCCAGTAAAGCTTAAAGCTTAAGGGCCAAATTAAATAAAATAAATAGTCGAGCTTCAAAATTCTTCATGTCATTGTAAATTGAAAAAAATTATTTATTTTATTATTATTATTAATAAAGGTTATTCTAAAGGAAGTGAAAGCAGTTGGACGATAGTTGGAGGGTTGAAAGCGGTCACCCTTCTTTGAGACAGGCTGGATGAAAGCGAACTTCCAGCAGGAAGGAAAAGTACCAGATGAGAGATAAAGACGAAAAAGTTTGTCTAGGCAGCGTGGCGTGTCAGCACAGAAGCACAGTTCTTGAGAACAACAGGAGGAACACCATCAGGACCGTACGCCTTCCTAGAGTTGAACTCAGATAGAGCAGAAAAAACGTATTTAGAAGACATTCTAATTTAAGACATAATAAGGTCATACGTGTGTGTATGTATATATATATATATATATATATATATATATATAATTATATATATACTGTGTATATATATATGTGTGTGTGTGTGTGTGTGTGCAAAAATGAACAATGAATAATCCCTTCATTCATATAATTGTGATGATACTTCGTAATATTTATATAAGCCTTATATAAATATTCATATAGTCATTTTGACATATCAAGTCCAAAATCGTATGACACGAGTTTGGATAAAATTTTGATTTGCTTTCCATTTTATAATTGGTGAATTATTTCCTGGTAAACTACTTAATCATTTTGTATAAAACCGAAAACCGTACAACGCTGACACAAGTTTGGATACATTTTTGATTTGCTTTCTATTTTATAATTGGTGAATTATTTCCTTGTAAACTACTTAATCATTTTGTATAAAACCCAAAATCGTACAACGCTGACACAAGTTTGGATACATTTTTTATTTGCTTTTATTTTATAATTGGTTAACTATTGCTGTTTAAACAACTTAATCATTTAGGTAGACTTAGCTTAATAATGTAATCTTGTTCATTTTCTGTATACATTCTCTCTTCGTTGTAAAAGATGAAGTCATGTCCTGCTTAACGTTTAATTTTTAATATTAAGCTTTTAATTTTCGCCATGTGCCTGTTTATTTGTAATTCGTGATGGGAAGGCATATTTCAATTCCATTTTTAGTTAACTCGACAGATCATGATAACATCAGATCTGTCAATATACGGTTTAAATAAAATATGGCTTCCTCTTGCTTAGCAGTTTACACATTGCTTCAGCAAAAATATTTGTTTTGTCTTTAAATGTTTTGTAAAGTAAATCAGCCTATTGAGAATAACAATAATAAAAAAAGAACCCAGCATTAAATAATAATGACGTCAGTAGGAAGTTTAGTATAAAAGCCCATAAAATTTCTCCATTGTTCATTCTGACTAGACTGATCTAACGTAGAGGCTGAGCGTTACCTGTAACATTTTAGCAGTAAAATATAGTAAGAAATATCTTTGTCTTCTCCTTCGAGCCTTGCTCTCTTCAAAGAACTTACTCTTAAATAGAGAGAAATAATTTCCCGGTACGTTATAAGAAAAATCGGGGAACATTCAGAGAACTTAGTCGTAAGTAGAGAAAAATAATTTCCCGATACATTATAAGAAGAAATCGGAGAGTAGTAGAGACTGGCGACGTCCATTCTTCATCCAGGAACAAGTAGCCAGCAAGGCACGTCTTCAGGACACGTCTTCAAGGATTTCGCCGTAGGAATCTTGTTAAGTATAGATTTTTTTTAAAGTAATCTCTAAACATTTGAGAAGTCAGTATTATTAACAGTTAATAATGAGTATCAAGCCAGAATTAACAAGGAACACTGAACATTCACTACACCAGTGATACATTTCATTTATTGAAACTGAGTTATTTTCACTATTATAGTTAGAATAAAATAATTTTATTTTATGTACCAAACATAATATTACCGTACCTTCGCGTACATTCGAGTGAAATATTGTTTACATTTTTTATTTTTGTTTACAATTTTTTCAAATTATTGAATTGAATTGACTTGCAATTATTGTGCATTATTTGTGTATTTTTTGGATAGAGGAGGAGATAGTTTATAGTGATAGTTTATAGAAATACTTGATAGCAGTTCAAGTCAGTCAGTTGCATCCAGAGGGACAACCGCCCCAGAGATTTATAGAGATACTTGATAGCAGTTCAAGTTAGCCGGTTGCATCCAGAGGGACAACCGCCCCAGAGGATAATAGATAGGTTAATGCTAAGAGAATCAGTTAGTTCAGATTTCCGAAAGAAATAGGAAGCCCACTCCACTTGATGGCAGTTTCAAGTTAGTCAGTTTCAAGTTAGTTTCAAGTTAGACAGTTTCAAGTTAGTCAGTTTCAAGTGCAGTCAGTTTCAAGGTAGTCAACTTAATTCAACCTTCTTTTTTTGTTGTAAGAAGAAGGAAATTGACAGATTTGTCTCTCTTTGCATGCAGTATATGCGTATAGGTGAAATATATATTTTATTTGTTGTAATAGAAAAAACGGTTTCTCCAAAGTATATTGGTCAATTTATTTTTTTTAAATGGGTACGAAATTTTTTTTATTATTTGAATTGTCTCGCATTGTTATAACAGAAAACGGAATTTTAGATTGATTTTAATTTTTATAATGGACTCCTAAATTAATTGTACATACCTTGTCGTATATAATTGTCGTGCGTATGTGCGAGCCACTGCCCGCTTGCGACTTTTATGATGAACTCACTTTGGACGATCCAACGAAGGTGGTCCTTGTTGGTTAAACTCGGCCTTAGCCGAGAGCATCCGAGTAACAATAAAACAGTTTCTACCAAGTTTTTTCCAGAAGGGGTGAATGGAAACACCACTTCTAAGTTGGAGTTTTCGTTCACTCATAGAATTTATATTACACAAAGTATATACAGAACGAGGCACTGAAGGAGGAAAATAAATTTACGGCCTCTTACAATAACCACTAAAAGTCAGGTTTACAGGGGGAGAGGTTCGACCTCTTTCACAATAGCTCAGGCAGGAATTTAAAGCGAGGAGGCTTGTCCTCCTCGAGTAAGGGATAAGACAGGAATTAAAGGGGAAAGAGGTGCACCCTCTGGTAACAATGGCCCAGCAGGAATTTAAGGGGTCGAGGTGCAACCTCTTGTGACAATGGTCCCGGCAGGAATTTAAGGCGAGGAGGATTCAGCCTCGTCGGGTAAAGGCTACGGCAGGAATTTAAGGTGAGGGGGCTCGGCCTCCTCGAGTAAAGGCTCAGGCAGGAATGATTTAATTTACAATACAAGAAATAAATAAGCCTCAATTTTGGGGGAAGGCAGTTGAAGGTTAAGCTCCCACTTTAACTGGAGAGCTAAAGAATTCTGACGGCAAGCATAATTTAAGCATACAACGAAATTTAGAAAGATAAAAAGACTAACAAAAAATACTAATTTTTGTAAGGTATACACTTTTGGATGGAGACATAATGTCGGGGGGGCCGACATGTACCGAGTACATTAAGTACATAAATAACATTAATTAAGTACATGAATTACTGTTAATTACAAATTTAGGAATTTATTAATTGACATATCTGATACTGAATTAATCTAAATAGGTGATACAATTTAAATAATGAAGGCGAGTTCTCCGTTGTTCTATAATTTAAGGTGGATTAATAACAATGTTACATATTTATAGTTAACAATAATTACGCCAAATTATGTCAAATATCATTAGAAGAATGGTTGGTTATCATGGTTTGAAAGCCTAAAAGCTAGCGATGATGAAAACGGAAGAAAGATACAGTATACTTTCCATTGGAAGTACACGGACATTTATGATAACGTAACACGTAAGTAAGGGGTTCTAAAAAACCTTAGCCTCCCCCATTTGCAGCTTACATGTTTACTTATATCGAAATAGTTTTTAGTGATTATAAAAATATATAAAATTCTTTATTTATTGCAGGTATTAAAATTACTCTAGCTGATAAAGTGATAATATAATGGCTTCTCAATTAATCGGTGATTCGGAGAGGCAACGTGATAGATCGCGTACGAGCAATAACATTTCGGGAAGCTCGTGATGCTGGAGCCACCTTTATAACACGTTCATGGGTTGCCAAAAAGTTGCGAAGAAGTGAGGATTTCTTCAAAAGAAATTGGAATAAAACTTTGGATGAATGTGAAATGGATACAACCAAATCTGGGCGCCCAAATTTGCCACTCTCTCAGGAAACAAAGGACATCATTGAAAGCGGTACGCGTAAGCGGAAAAACAGCTGTGCTAAACTTCTAGAGAGATCGAAGTGTTGAGAGGAAAGATCGTTAGTAGGGAGATCATTCGACTGTACCGTCATAGGCAAGGTTTAAAGCATTGGCATGAACTTCCAAAGCCAAGAAAACCTCAACTTAATATCGATGACAGAATGTGGTTTGCCCATTATCTTAAAGATTGGGATGTGGATGATTTCATGCATTTAGCTGTCTCCGATGATTTTTTTGTTTACGTAACACGTCGGCCTAACTACAAAAATGATCGAGTGTGGGCCACAACACCAGATGAAATCGATGACAATGAACATTATCGCGAATTATTAAAAAGTCCAGACTGTGTTGGTGTGTTTGTTTTGTTCACTGCAAAGAAATTCATGTGGGTGCTGAAGCCAAATGGTCAGAGTTGGGATGGGCAGTATTTTCTTGATATTATTCTATCCCAGCATGTCATTCCTTTTCTAAGAAACCCAAACAATGTTATGGATGTCGATCAGGTCACACTTCTGCACGATAAGGCCCCCAGCTTTAAGGCATTAGCCACTCAACAGTTGTTGCGGAACCATGAGATCGATTTCTTTGGAAATGAAGAATGGCCAGGAAATTCTCCTGACCTGAACATCTGTGAACATATTGGATCAGTTATAAAGGACAAGGTTGAATGTCTCTTGTTTCAAGAACCTGCAGCAAATAGATTTTCGAAGGATACAATGACGCAACACATTGAAACTGTTTTAGCAAATTTAGTGAATTCAGGCTGTATTGGAAGCCAATGGCGGGAACACCAAGTTTTAATTGTTTTGCATTAAATGCAGGATTAAGTTCTCTTTTGTAAGGTATGTTTAGTTTTACTCTACCTCTAATGGTTTACGCCATGGGCGGGGGGGCTAAGGTTTATTGGAGCCCCGTACATAGAATCTGAAGGACAATTAGGTAGAAATAGTAAGTACACGTAATGAGGACGTGGATGACTATGTGACGTAAGCATATAACGAACCAGTGATCTGGTATGGAAACAATACAATATACAGGGTGTCCCATAAGTCCGGCATCATAGGAGAAATTCATATTTTTCTATTTCTACAAACCATAATTCATATTTTTCTTATGCTCGAGATGCCAATTTCCCGTCCACCATTCTGTTCAGTGACGAGGCTGTTTTTTATGGAAATGGTGAGGTAAATCGACAGAACACCCGCTACTGGTCTCAAAACAACCCTCACTGGTATACCTCTTCAAAGGAACAAGGTGCATCTCGGGTGATGGTATGGTGTGGCATTTGGAAGGATCGCATCATAGGCCCCCTCTTTTTCGATGAACATGTCACTGGAGGCACCTACCTACGTATGCTCAAGGAAGAAGCATTTCCCAGTGTCTTGAACGAAGAAGGAAATTTCCCAACATGATTCCAGCAAGACGGCGCTCCTGCACATTACAGCACCCAAGTAAGGGAATACCTGTACCAACAATTCCCTAGTCATTGGATAGAACGTCAAGGGCCTGTGGAATGGCCAGCTAGAAGCCCGGATCTCACGCCACTAGATTTTTATCTCTGGGGCCACTTGAAAGCGCTGGTATACGCAGAGAAAATTAGGAGTGTTGAACATTTGCGGCAGCGCATTATTGGGGCATGTAACACCATTACTCCTGACATCATTCACTGTGTGCTTGCTGACTGGGTATCACGTCTGAATTTGTGTATTGAAAACAATGGTAGACATATTGAGCACATTCTGTAAATAAAAGCTTTTGTTTTGCCTTTTTTTATTATTTTTCCTATGATGCCGGACTTATGGGACACCCTGTATTATAATAACATATCATAACTTCTTAACTTTATAAATTGGTAGTAGAAGCAAGAGAGAAAAATTCGAGTTGAGAAGCTCGCTTTTGGCGACGACATCGGAATTCGAACACTCAGTCACCATTAACGAGTATCTTGCGAGAGGTTAAATAATTAAAAGAAAAAAGTAAAAAGAATACACGTGGACGTATTTACATGTACGTAATCATGATCGTCAAGGGACATGTACGACTGCACAAAGTAGTGTACACATATCGGTTGTCACACAATAGGTTGTGTGCATAATATAGACACGAGTAAACATAGACTGACAGGTTGATAGGGCATAAGTATACAATAGGTAGATAAATGAATAAGTGATAAAATTAATAAAGGATAGCGGTCAAGAAAGAACATGGATGTATGAATGAGTATGGTTGAATAATATTTATATTGCATAACACCAGACAGGATACAACATATAAATAATGACTTATGGAGAGTGACGTTTTTATTATTATTAAAGAATTTACCATACATTTGTAGTGAATACTCTTATTTTAGTTTCAAGATAAATGTTAATTTTACCGTCTTGAATTTCGGAATAGTATAAATTCATTTTAAATTAGTTACCCCATTATAATTCAATTGTGAACCACATTAATACTAATTTTATGTATACTATATTATTTTATTGTATGTAAACATAATTAATTATATATCACAATTGTCAGTTAATCATTTATATTCAAATATTTATTTTAATCTAATGCCATGTCCATTTTGCAAATAAATAATAAAAAACCAAAGGTTATATTTTCCACCTTTGGTACTGTCGTAGTTTCGCCTAACGGACTCAATACGGCTAGTGAGATAATCACTGGTTGGCACTTAACTAGCGGCAGTGCTTATGGCTACATCATCCAGGTTAACCTATACCGGATAGATGCGCTACGGTCCCAAGCCGTAGCTTGCCTAGGCCAACGACGACGTAAACCAACAATTGATGACCCCGGAGCTGGATTACCCCTTTTACCCGAACGACTAGGATTAGACTGTAACGTCGTTCGTGCCCATCACCCCCTTCACCCGAACGACTAGGACTAGACTGTAATGTCGTTCGTGCCCATCACCCCCTTCACCCGAGCGACTAGGACCAGACTGTAACGTCGCTCGTGCCCTCTGCCCATCACCCCCTTCACCCGAGCGACTAGGACCAGACTGTAATGTCGCTCGTGCCCTCTGCCCCTCACCCCTGCCCGTGCGCTCTGTGCCTGCGCTCGTCTCAACCTCCACTCCTTCGTTGGGAACTTGTCGTCTTGCTTGTACGTTAGCAAGCATAGGAGAAGATGCCTGACGACGCTGGTGCCATCTCCCACTTGAGCGTAAAGCTCCCCGTCTTCTGGCCGGGTGATCCATTTATTTGGTTCCACCAAGTGGAATCACAATTCAACTTGGGAAGGATCACCACTAGCAGGACGAAATACGATCATGTTTTGTCCTCTCTACCAGCGAGCATCATCTCTGAAGTCCGTGACGTCATCGTATCTCCTTCCACGAGTGAGGACCCGTACAACGATCTGAAGTCTGCCATCCTGCGCCGCACCACTGTCTCCGAGCGTGAGAAACTACATCAGTTAATCTCAAAAGAAGAACTTGGAGACCGTAAGCCCACTCAAATGCTGAGGGCTATGCAGTGCGCTCTAGGCGAACGCGCACAAACCTTCGATAAGGACATCTTTAGACAGTTGTTCTTGCAGAAACTTCCTCCATCAGCTCAGCGTGTCTTGGCCACTATGGATCCTGCTACTCCAGTTGATAAACTAGCAGAAACTGCCGACAAAGTAGTGGAGATTGACACAGCTCCGGTCAACAACGTGAACACACAATCGGAACTGGAGTTGAAAGTGAAAGAGTTAAGTCAACAACTCAACCACGTTTGTTCTCTGCTACAAAATCAACGGCAAAGAAGCCATTCTCGGTCAAGATTTACGAAGAGGTATCGTTCGAGTTCCGGGAAGATCTGCTTCTACCACTCGAAATTTGGAAAGAAGGCTAGGAAGTGCATCTCCCCTTGCAATTTTTCGTCGGAAAACCCCAGCAGCGAGTCCTAATGGCGTCTAGTACTCGCACTGCCAACCTGTTATTCATAAAGGACAGGAACTCTGGTGTCAATTTCTTGGTTGATACCGGAGCGTCAGTCAGTGTATTCCCTCAAAAATCTGGTCATACGCACTCGGAATCTCCGCCTCTATACGCTGCTAACGGTTCACGCATACCCACGTACGGTACTCAGTCGCGTGAACTAAACTTGGGCCTTCACCGATCCTTCAAGTGGATTTTCATCTGTGCTCAAGTGCGGCATCCCATAATCGGCGCTGACTTCCTCCAGCATTTCAAACTCCTGGTGGATCTTGACAAGCGACGCTTATGCGACCAGGCCACACTGCTTTCTGTTCTTGCCAAACAGGTTGCCCTTCCGGACGCCTCGAACTCTGCACTTTCCCTCGTTCCCCCTAATTCCATGTACCAGTGCCTTTTCCAGCGATATCCAGGAATTCTTCAACCGATGCAGATGGGTGATACCATTAAGCACACCATTACCCATCACATCACAACAAAAGGTCCCCCTGTGTTTGCAAAACCCAGACGTCTTGCCCCGGACAAACTGAAAGCTGCCAAATCGGAATTCCAGCTTATGCTGGATCTTGGGATAATAAGACCTTCCAAAAGCAGTTGGTCCTCTCCCTACACCTGGTCCAGAAGAAGTCAGGAGACTGGAGACCATGTGGGGATTACCGATTTTTGAATTCGACAACCATCCCGGACCGATATCCGGTACCAAATGTCCAAGACTTTACTTCTCTTCTCCACGGCAAATCTATCTTCAGTAAAATAGATCTCGTTAAGGCTTTCCACCACATTCCCGTAGAGCCTTCGGATATTCCCAAGACTGCAGTTTGTACACCATTTGGGTTATTCGAATTTTTGAAGATGCCGTTCGGGCTACGGAATGCTGCGCAAACCTTTCAGAGGTTTATAGATGAGGTCACCAGAGGCTTAGACTTTGTTTATGCCTACATCGATGATTTGCTTGTGGCCAGCTCAACGGAAGAGGAACATAAGGAACATCTTTCACTCCTCTTTCAACGCTTAGAACAATACGGTGTTACTATTAATGCATCTAAGTGTGTGTTTGCACAGCCAACCTTGGAATTTCTTGGTCACACGATTTCGCAGCACGGAATTACCCCCCTTCAGGACAAGTGTGAAGTGATAAAAATTACCCTATGCCAAGTAATCAGCGTGAGTTACGTCGGTTTCTAGGTTTGGTAAATTATTACCACAAGTTCATTAAAAACTGTGCCAGTGTTCTTGCTCCTCTACACGCTATGATCACACACAAACGCAAGGTAACGAAATTGGTATGGTGTAGCGATAGTTTACAGGCGTTCGACAATGCCAAAAATGCTATCAATAGTGCATTGTCTTTGTCATTTCCTATCAGTGATGCCCCCTAACTCTGACGGTCGATGCATCAGATGTTGCGATCGGTGGAGTGTTGGAACAAACCATTAACGGTCAACAAGCACCCATCGCGTTTTACTCGAAAAAGCTGCAGCCAGCCCAAACGCGTTATAGTGCTTTCGGACGTGAACTTCTTGCTATTTACTTAAACGTGAAGCATTTTCAACATTTCCTTGAAGGCCGAGAGTTTTGTGTTTTTACCGACCACAAACCTTTGATCACTGTCTTCAATAAAAACAGCTGTAACCACTCTCCCAGAGTCATCAGGCAACTCGATTATATCTCGCAATTTACCACAGATATCCGCCACATCAAAGGTGTCTTGAACACTCCAGCGGATGCACTTTCAGGAATAGAGATTACTTCTGTTACCCTCAGCTCTACACTGTGGAATGCTATTGCACAGGATCAAGATAAGGATACGGAACTACAAGACCTGCTCAGAGAAGACTCCACTCACTCACTTTCCCTCAAGAAAATGAGTATGCCAGGATTGTCTGTGCCCCTCTATTGCGACGTATCAACAGCTGCTATTCGCCCTTATGTCCCTCCATGTCACAGACAAGCAGTCTTCACGGATCTTCATAAGCCCTCCCATCCTGGTATCCGTGCTTCGCAACACCTGGTTACCTCTCGCTTTGTTTGGCCCTCGATGCGGAAGGATGTCAAACATTGGACCAAAACGTGCCTTGCCTGCCAGCGTGCCAAAGTCCAAAGGCACACCAGGTCCCCCTTTGACGCATTTCCGCCCCCATCCCAGCGATTTGAGGTAATTCATGTAGACATTGTTGGCCCTCTTCCAGTGATTCAAGGCCAACGTTATCTGCTCACCTGTCTCGACCGCTTTTCCAGATGGCCTGAAGCCATCCCACTTCCTGATATCCAAGCGGAAACTGTTGCAAGAGCCTTTCTTCATGGATGGGTATCAAGATTTGGATTGCCGACAAAAGTCATCACTGACCAAGGTCGCCAATTTGAGTCTTCGCTTTGGAAGAAGTTTACCAGCTTGTTGGGTACAGTGCATGCGCATACCTGTGCGTATCATCCGCAAGCTAACGGCCTCGTCGAACGCTTCCATCGCCAGCTGAAGTCATCCCTTATGTGTCACGAAGACTCCCATTGGATGGATAAGCTTCCACTCGTTTTGCTTGGTATTCGCTCTGCATTTAAGAGTGATCTGAAGACTACAGCGGCTGAACTAGTCTATGGAACAACACTGCGGCTACCAGGTGGCTACTTCACTGCAGGGGATAAGTCATGCGATCCTACGGAATTCGCTCAAACACTTTCCTCTCACATGCAGTCCCTTCAGCCTGTTCCCCCTCGATTGACTAGCCAACAGAACATCTTTATTTCCCCAGCCCTCCAGTCTTGCACCCACGTTTTCGTTCGTGTACCTGTCCCAAAACGGCCTCTCCAATGTCCATATGACGGACCCTATGAAGTTCTCCGACGTACGCGCAAATCATTCCTCATCCAGCGCGGTTCCAAGGTCGACAAGGTTTCTATCGATCGTCTTAAGCCTGCGTTTTTGGAATCAACCTTAAGTGAGGTACAAGTAGCTACCAAAAAGGTTCAGCGGAAATCTGTGTCGTTCGGAACTCTTTGAACTTCCTCTCTGGTGGGGGAGTGTGTAGTGAATACTCTTATTTTAGTTTCAAGATAAATGTTAATTTTACCGTCTTGAATTTCGGAATAGTATAAATTCATTTTAAATTAGTTACCCCATTATAATTCAATTGTGAACCACATTAATACTAATTTTATGTATACTATATTATTTTATTGTATGTAAACATAATTAATTATATATCACAATTGTCAGTTAATCATTTATATTCAAATATTTATTTTAATCTAATGCCATGTCCATTTTGCAAATAAATAATAGAAAACCAAAGGTTATATTTTCCACCTTTGGTACTGTCGTAGTTTCGCCTAACGGACTCAATACGGCTAGTGAGATAATCACTGGTTGGCACTTAACTAGCGGCAGTGCTTATGGCTACATCATCCAGGTTAACCTATACCGGATAGATGCGCTACGGTCCCAAGCCGTAGCTTGCCTAGGCCAACGACGACGACGACGTAAACCAACACATTGAATACGAAAGATATCCACATACTAAACACGTGATTCAGTATTCAAGGTATGGAAGGAAATTAAGTTGCTTTATGACGTCAGAGTGATTTACTCTGTACGTACAGTATAAGTAATTATTTGGGAGAAATCAAAGGAGACGAATTAGAGAGGCACAATTAAGGGACATTCGCTTCTTGCAGCGAACTTCTAATGGCACAAACATGGATACTGCTCAACCATAGAAATGGTAGGTCGCATGGTTGTGACACTGCTCCCTCCTGTGAAAAAGGACGTGGTAGTGGGGTGAAAGTTTATTTACAGTATATTAAAAAATGAAACTGACAATTTCGGGATGGACTAATCAATGCAATTTAGTTGGAAGAATGATAATTATATTAATGAAATAAAAAGACATCAAGGGAAAAAGTTTTAAAATTATAACAGGTGAATTAAAAAGGTTGAGGTCTGATTACTAGGATTGTAGTGGAAACACTAGATCAACAAGGTACGATGAAGTCCGAAGTTGTCACCTTTAAAAAATTATAAGTATGATCGATTGTGGCAATCATACTACATAAACAATCTTATAAACTAATGAACCATCTGAGTTATTACTGGCCTTTCGACCTAATTATTTCGGTTAAAGTTCCAATTACAGGATTGAATCGAATTTAAGTTAAATTTTGCGTTTGTCCAACGTTAGAGTAACAAGATTACCTACTGAACCGTGATAAATTCGGAAGGATTTCCTGGTTTAAGATGATTTTAGGGAAGAAGATACATACATAGTAAAAAATGGTTAAAAGGAAAATTCAAATTTTAGGGTCCAGGAATTTTCAATTCATATAACTATTTGAGTGGAGTTAAATCCGTCAAAACTGACAGAGATGAGAATTTCCAAAGTTATCATGATCGTATAGTTAATAAACTAATCTTATTCACTATGGTAGGTAAAAATCGAATTAAATTTTATTGGTGGATGGAGTCTTCAGCGGTGGGAGAACGGTCGCAGAATGTAAACTTATTGCAAGTGCGAATAAGTTGGTATAATCTAAAAACTTATGTCAAGAAAAGTAAAATTAATTTAGTGAAAACATTAAAATTTATTTAGTTACTGTTTTAGATACTTAGATGTTGTTATCCATTAATAATATACGGGGAGAAGAAAGATAGAATTTCGTAATGGACGATGTATAGACCTTGGTTCATGTGTGTATTTATGTGCATTAGGTACGAAGTGCAAGTGGTTGGTGATTTAGCCCAAAATGGGGAGAGGAATTTATAGTTGAAGTTATACTTACGTAATTGCATATACGGATTTATAAATATGGGTCATAAGCGTGTATAGCTGAGTGGGTATGTACAGTAGTGTGTAGAATATGAAAGTAATTGGCTCATCCCGTGAAGAACTAAATCCTCAGTGGTCAGTGGTGAATCATGAAATTTTGAAGAACGGATTAGCTTAGAGTTCGGTTCAAATAACTTAAATAAGGCAACAGGCAAGATTATATATCGTAAGCAGCAATTAAGTTTAAATAAATTCAAATAACCCAGAGTAAATATCAAACAGTTAACTGCAATTAAATATCATTTATCTTGGTAGCCAATGATTGTAGAGTGTTTCAGTGTGTTGGTGAGTGTAATTGGGTGGAAGTGTAATCAGTATCCGGAGAGATTTTTGTAGTATTTATGCGTACGAGGTTCAATGTAAAAGTGACTTGGGGTACGGAAGGAAAGTGAATTCGAATATGTGTCAAAAGTAATAAAATTCAATCGGGATTTAGATTTTACATAATTAAATCAGTTGCACGTATTGAGGTAATAAAAAAACGCACTTAAAAGAACTTTAAGTTAATCAAAGTAAATTAAGCGGTATTGAAAACTGAATTTAGACAGAATTAAATTCGACTAGTAACATTCATAGGTACTCTTCCAATATGTGCTCTACCTTAAAATTTACATTCCAATACGTGATCTACCTTAGATTATTCGGATTAGCAGCAGGTACGTTAGTTAGCCTTATGAGGCTAACTAACGAAAATATCACGACTTAACCTAACCAATCGTCAAGGGCGTATAGTTGACCTAACGATTGGTTAGGTTAAGTCATGATATTTTCGTTAGTTAGCCTTATAAAGCGAGTTTCACGGTAGAGCACGTATTGGAATATGGTATCACAGTTTCGCGGTAGAGCACATATTGGAAGAGCACCCATTCATAATCATATATTAACAGTATCTCACCATTAATATTGACCAGAAGTATCAGTACGGTAATTGAATTATATTTGCGGAGTTGACGGGCCATTGGTAATAACAGGCTTTAGTGGAATTCAGGGTGAGGGTACAGTTATGTAATTAGTAATATTGAAATGGTGTAACAGAATTATGAGAAGGGATAAAAAATGGCATTCTGGTATAGTGTCAAAATTTGGCTATAATTTTGATTGATACCTTAATAAATGGTATAATAACAATTTAATGACAATTTCTCAAGATTAATTGAATCAAGAAAATCAAGAATAAAAAATTGAAAATAGAACTCAATTATGAACTGTATTGAACTGAAAATGTGGTTATAGGTTCTGTATAATTTAAGAATAAAAAATCAAAAACAACTTAACCTAAATTTAGGGTATGTTCGGTCATACGGGTGAATTTCACGAATATACAGAGCAAGATGAATTAGGCGCGTGGTTAGGTAGTGGACTGACCATACGAGCTTTGCTCACTCAAAAAGGAGGTGGTGTATCTGGATTAAGAAGAATGGCTTTAACTGGTTTCAGAAGAGGATCCAGGAAGAGCCAAAGAGTAAGATCCGCAAAATAAAAGGCAAGAAGGGCGAAAACATGAATTTGCGGCAGAAAGATGAAAATGATCGACGGAACGATCATATTATAGTAGTGAGGAATATTCCGCGCTTGCCCTTCCGCGCGTAGAGTAGGTTCGGGTTCGCTCCGGTCACCTATGGGCTTAGCCTCGGAATTAGGTGGAAATTCCTCTACTTTTGAAAACAAAATTAAGTCATCTTCCTTAAATAGGGATTCAAGCGAGATGACCAAGTCGGGACTCAAAGGAGATGAGTCTTCAAATTTATTGGGAATAATCGAAATACTGGGAACTTCAAGTTCCGGCCCAACTGTCACTGAAAGGAGTGACTCGCTCTCGATGGAGTCACAAGGGTCTACTGTGAAGACATTCGAGTCTTCATACTCACAATTACCAAAAGTATGTTGGCTTTCTAGTTCCTCGTTCGGCGGAACTAGAACGGAACAAATGACAATTGATGAAGAGTCTTCCCCATCTGGTAGCAGTTCCTTTTTATTTTGAACTGGTTCTAGGGAGTCCGTCGGGCTCTCTGAAATGAGACTTTCACCCTCAGCTGAAAAGAGCGAAGAATAAGGGTGACAAACATACTCGAAAGGTGGGTTTTCTCTTCGAATTAGGCCTGCTTCTCTAACGGCCCAATAAAAATCGTGCGTAATAAGGAAACTCATCCCCATGAGTAAGTATTCATCCCACTATACTCCAGATACGACCACAAATGGGGTCAGATAAGGGACTGAATCAAACTCAATAGGAAGAATAATTTCTCCGGTACTGTATTCTTCCCAACCATCATCAATGCAGGTCAAACGAGAATGCAAGTCGAATTTTCCCGTAGCCACCTTGAGTAACTTCTTGTATACGTGTTGTTTAATGTAATTCGCCTGACAGCGAACTTCAAGAAGAGCCAAAACTGCTTGGATATTGACAGAAGTTTCCATGAAAATTTGTGAGCTCTCGTCAAGAAGCTCCATTTCAAGAGTGCAAGAAGGCGTCTCCGAAACATGTGAACATGCTTCGTCTGCACCATCGATGGTTTCGCGCGAAGTTGCGGTATTGGGAGGAAAAACAAAATTTGGAATATTGCAATCAGGGGAATTGGGTGACCAACTGGGGAGACATGATGTCTGCAATTGACAATACGTCTTTACGTGAGCACCTTGCTCTTCAGGAAAAGATTGCTTGCCACACTGATTCGGACACAAATTAACGGAGTTTAACAAGAAGTCATTGGGACATGACCGATTCGTTACTAAACTGTTACTGTCCTCATAAACATCACGATGATTATTTATCAAAATCATTTCCAACATTCGTAAAAACTGACTCGCCTACAGGACCTTGTGGGGCATTTTCCCCAACTACTACCAAAGCAGAAAAAGCATCATCTGAAGCAAGATGACGGTCATCATGACCAAAAAATCAAAAACAGGGTCATCTTTATGAACACTTAAACGAGACGGCATGGCCGAAGTAAACTCAAAACAATTAGGGTCCTGTGGAGAAAAGTTATTAAAAACATGGTGATCCTGACCATCTAACGCAATAAGATTCGCGTCTTCCTTAGGATATACATGGATATCTGATCCATCTGAATCAAAAACAACATCAATAACAGAATTTGCGTCCTCTTCGGGACATGCATGGATATCTGATCCATCGAAACCAAAAACAATGTTTTCTTGACCAAAGTTTACTGAATGAACTATATCAATTGAACTAACCAAATCCGTTGAATCAATATCTGAATGACTAAAATTACTAACGATTTGAGGAGCAGTGTCTAAAATCTAAATCATCGTACAAGTCATGGCCATCGGGACCAACATGGTTGTCCTGACCATGGTGAGAATAAAGTAAATTCTGATTTTCTACATCAGTTGCACAGCAATCATCCACGTAGTCTGAATTCACATCTAATAAAGAATTGGTCACATCCCCATTTACATAAAAAAATAACTTAAACGTCTTTTATTGTAACGCGCGTAGTAGAAATAAATTAAACGAATTTAAGGCGATAATTTATTCCGGCAACTACGATATAGTTGCTATCACTGAAACGTGGTTAAATACCGTGACTCGGGACTTGTTGGGGGAACCTGATATACCGGGTTTTAAACTCTTTACTAATGATAGGTTACATAGGTTTGGTGGCGGCGTTTTGCTGTACATTCGTAATTCCCTTAGGGCTATCGAGGTTAAGATAGATTTTCCAGCAGCAATTAATGCGATATGCGTTGAAGTTAGGGCGCGTAGTATTAGTTTTAATTTTGTTGTTGTTTATAGACCCCCCGTTCAACCCTTCGACACCTATAGTAGATTTTACTTACTTCTTGGTAACTTTACTGACAATCGGAATAGTATAATTGTCGGAGACTTAACTGCCCTAATGTTAATTACGAGACTTTTACTGGTAATAAGGAGGGTTTGAGATTGATTGAGTTCATGGAGGATAATTTTTTACGACAGATAGTTACAGAACCAACGCGCGGTGACAATATTTTAGATTTGGTGATGACGAACAGCGAAAATATAGTCGATAGTTTAGAAGTAGGCGAGAGTTTAGGATGTAGTGATCATCAAATTCTTAGGTTTAAGTTATCGATAGAAAACACTAAGGATAGTAACGTGAGAGAAGTCCCTAATTTTCGTAGGACTAATTTGGATAGTTTTGCGGATAGGATGAGAGTAGTGGACTGGGATAACTTATTTATGGGTAATGACACAAATTTGCATTGGGTGGCGTTTAAAGAAAGTTTTATGAATACTGAAAGGAAGTTTATTCCTCGTAGGCCCAAGCGCGCTAGAAATCATGGTAGACCCAAGTGGTGGACTAGGGAAATAGGCGAGTTCATAAACGAGCGTAACAGAGCGTATAGACTTAATAAGCTCAATGGCACGGCAGCTAGCTTTAATAGATATATCGAGCTTAGACATCAGGTTAAAAGATCAGTTAGAAATGCTAAGCGTAATTTAGAGATACTTATAGCTGCGGATAGTAAACATAATCCAAAAAAGTTTTTGTATACGTCAATAATCGTAAGCCGATAAAAGATAACATAGTCCCTGGAGGGGATGTTAACGGCGCTTTGGCTTCTGACGCTCAGGTGATGGCGGGTATTTTCAATAATTTTTTTGCGACAGTTTTTACCGTAGAAGACGTAAATAATGTCCCCGACGTGGACAATATCGTTCCATTTAGTAGCGAGACTATTTTGGATGAAATAACTGTTTACGAGGGTGAGATTGCGCATTATATCGATAGGCTAAAAGTTAGCAAGGCTGTAGGCCCTGACGCTTTTTATCCCAGGCATTTGAAAGACGTTATCGTAGGCCCCTTAACGAAGATTTTTAATCAGTCACTCGAAATGAGGATTATTCCTGAAGACTTCAAATTAGCTAACGTCACGACCATTTATAAAAAAGGCGACCGCACAGTAGCTAGCAATTATAGGCCCATTAGCTTAACGTCAGTTGTCGGTAAACTTTTGGAATCCGTAGTTAGGGGTCGTATCATCGATCACTTAGAAAGTAGAGATTTGATTAATAGTAGTCAGCATGGGTTTCGACGTCATAGATCTTGTTTAACTAATTTGTTAGAATTTTATAACGAAATAGTGCGCGAATACGATAGGCATAGAGCGCCTGACGTTCTTTATTTAGATTTTAAAAAGGCGTTCAATACAGTTCCGCATAGAAGATTAATTGCGAAGGTTAAAGCGCACGGTATACGCGGTCAGGTAGCTAACTGGTTAGAGGAATGGCTTCCTGCTAGGAGACAGAGGGTTGTTGTTGATGGTAGTGAATCGGGGTGGTTGGATGTAGGTAGCGGTGTCCCACAGGGTTCAGTATTAGGCCCATTGCTAGTCGTAATTTACATTAACGACATAGATGTAGGATTGACTAGTAACGTGTCAAAATTCGCGGACGATGCTAAATTAAGCGGTAAGGTTGTTAACAAGGACGATAGAAATACACTCCAAGACGATGTTTATATGATTATGGAGTGGACGGATAAGTGGCAGATGCAATTTAACCTAAATATAAAGTTTTTCATGTAGGTTCTCGTAACAATAATTACACGTACACGATGGACGATAGAGATTTAGCGAGCGTTGACGAGGAAGTAGATTTAGGCGTACGCGTATCTAAGAATTTAAAAGTTAGGAACCAGTGCCTGGAGTGTTGCGCAAAAGCTAATAGGGTGTTAGGCTTCATAGCGCGTAATTTGGAATTTAAATCGAAGGATATTATATTGCCACTTTACAAGTCCCTAGTTAGGCCTCATTTAGAATATGCCGTTCAGTTTTGGTGCCCGTATTTGCGTGAGGATAGTGATAGGTTAGAAAGGGTTCAGCGTCGTGCCACGAAACTAATTCCGTCATTGCGCAACAAGCCTTATGAAGATAGGATAAAAGAGTTAGACTTGCATTCACTAGAAATTGAAGATTAAGGGGGGAGCTTATTGAATTTTCAAAATCGTTAATAACATCGATAACGTAAATTTTGACAAACTTTTCACTTTCGATAATAGCAATACTCGTAATAACGGATTTAAGTTGCGTGGCGGACGTTTCATTAAAGTAATTGATAAATGGAATAACCTTCCCGCATCAGTCGTTCACTCTACCAGCGTTAGTATGTTTAAGAACCGTTTAGATAGGCATTTTAAAAATATTAACGTTGTTTAAAATAAAAAAACAATTAGTAACAGGAGCTCTTGGGGTGGTGGTCGAGGATGAGTCTGTTGATGATTAATGCCAGTTTGTAACATGCCAGCGTGTGTTGCCAGCAATAAAATTAAAAAAAAAAAATTAGACTAACATGAACGTAGATGTAGCTCGTAGAGTAAACTAACCCACTTTTTGTTTAACTTTACCTATTTTTTTTTCTTATCCTCTCTTTACTTGCATGTCTGTAGTTTGCATGGGATGACTGTGAGTTAAGACTGTGTTTGCATGGTTTGTAAGCTTTCTTATTTTACTTCTTTTCATCTTTCACCCCTTTCCTATTCTCTCCGACTATTTTTCTGACTTGTCGGCAGTGACCGGCGGATGATGATGGTGAGTCTTTTTTCTCTTTTTCTGAATGAATGTTAACCCATGAACGATAGGTGTTGCTATTTACTTAACCCCTTATTTTCTTCTCTTAACCCCTTACTCTTTCCGCGTTCTCTCGGGCTAACCTTAGAGTGGATCTTAGGGTCTTTGTTAGCCTTAGCTCCTGTAGATATGTAGATCTGTAGATCATTAACGTAGGTATTACACCTATTTTCAACTGAACTTTCATCTGGAAAACTTTCAACAAAAGTTTCATTTTAAAGACTTTCAACTGAAGTACCTTTATAATTACACAAATCAACAATTTCATTGTTGTCGTTACTGTTTTCAACATTAGCATCACAACCACTGTCACAAGATGCATCACAAAAATCATCATCAGGAGAGGCTGTGAGTTCTAGCCTCGAAGGAAATTCATTTGAAGAACAAGTCAGAGAAGAAAGTTAGGTCAGGATTACCCAAATTTTCTAAGGGTGACGTTTGATCGTCACAAGAAAGGTCCTGCTCGGGTGCATCGCACCAGAGGGGGAAATAACGTTTTTTATCCCATTTATCGACGAAATGCTTGTCTCGTTGGAGTAGGAATCTCGGGCCAATAACTAACTCATACACTGGACAATAGTCCGAAGGGACTACCAAGAAACCTCTATAGAAAAGACAATTACTAAGCAATATGCAGTGGCGACTGGCGTATAGGAGCGATGGAGCGATGGAGCGGTCGCTCCCCCTTGCTTGAAACGATAAATATTAATTTAACAGATAAAAAATATATTAATTTTAAGATATTCAACAATGCTTTTTATATTTTATTAAAATATTTTTTTAATACAAATTTATGGCTTCTTTTGACATATAAGTACCGTACGGAAGCACCATGTGATTGTTTATGTACTAGAATTCTAAAAATTATAAATTTTATGAAATCGCACCCCCATACATTTATACCACGAGTCGCCACTGGCAATATGAGAAGTGTGATTTCCGCAAGGACGGGAATGAGGTTACCATCGGCATCCCGAATGTGTGAAACGGATGGCGGCCCTCTAGAGAGAGGGTACTGCCATTTATGCATTATAGACGCAGAAACAAGACTATACAAACATTTAGGATCAGAACGACCTAAAGGGTCTCCTTTGGGCAACGGAGTTTGAAATCAATTTCGGGAATAAAATAATAACTTTTCGGAGATTCCGAATGTACAGAACTCAAAGAGGAAGTAGGTTGGGAAAGTGGGGCAGAATCAGGTACATTCAACGCCTTTCTACCCAGACCAGAAAGGTCAGTGGAATCACTCCGATTTTCTACAGAATTAACATTATCGGGAGATGCGTTTTCGCGCAACACTGAAGGTTAGTTACACGATTCATGCACAAGGGAATGAAGAAAAGTCCAGAACTGGCGTGTTCTGCTGTCTTTTAAACTTTTAACGTCAATGGCCCATTTGACGGATCCCTGCCTGTCACAATACTCTGTGATTTTATGCAGACCTTTATATATTAAATACCAATAACTTTTAAAATCTACCCAAGAGAAATGATGTACTTGTCCATTTGACCAATTGATGAAAAAATTACGGACACGCGCGGCGTCACCGAAATTTGGCTCACAAGTGTCATAAGCGAAACCGATTTTATCTGCATCTGTAACCTGACAACCCCTAAACGAATCGTCTATTTTACCGAACCACTCCTTAAAGGGGGGTTCTACTAATTTATTATTGACGCGACCAAGAAAATGAGGGAAATCAATTGTACGTTTCAGTATTAAAGAGGGAGTTACAAGATTAATAGTAGTGTATTTCACAGTGGGTAATGGTTTCGACATCGTTAATCCTAACACGTGTCGTTGTCACGAAAGTGTGTGTGTGTGTGTCTAAAACAAAAATAACCATGTAAGAGACAAGAAATGAGAAAAAATGGAACAAAGTCTAAGTATTTTAAATAAAATTAATTGAGAGAAAAAAATGAGATAAACAATAAAACAATTTTTTTATTTATATACAGTAGTTACGAGATAACGTAGAACCAAAATGAGCGACTCTGCAGCGATCGACGAGTAATTTTTGAATCTCCCAACGCCGAAGTCTCGTTGGCAAGGGTCGAAAATCGGTAAGACGAGCTCAAAATCACACTAGAAAAAAGGGTTACATTATAACAACAATAACGTAAATTTTCACTAAAATTAATAAAAAAGGTTTAAATTGGAAAAAAAAGAAAAAAGAAAAATCTAACCGGGTACAACTAAAAAAATAAAAATATGAGTTATGGATTTATATATATCAGTATTATGACTGATCGCATCCATTTCCCACAATAAAGTCTAAAGTGATATTAATTAATCCTAATCTAAAAATAAATAAAATGCAGTTAATTTTTATAAAAAGAATTTGAAACTCAAATTTATAATTTTTTGGGGGAAAAATAAATACGTGAATGCGTGACTCAATGACTGAACGTTTAATTTGCACTGTGTTACGTATTACCTATCGAATGGTTAATTAAAATTAATTAATTAAGAAAATGATTAAGTGTTTAAAGTCACTTCACTGGTTCACACTTAAAAAGGAAAAGGAAAAATAAAAGTGAATTTAAAATTACTAAAATTAATTAAAGAAAATGATAATTAAGAAAATGATTTAAAAGTAGTAGTTAATAATTAAAACTCATCACATAAACGGAGCGGAACAATTTGGTGAGGAGGTGAGGAAATCAGTTAGTGCCTCCTCGAAACTCTGAAGGTCAGCCGCAGCTGCAACGACGGAACACACAAACGTTGAAGGAAGATCGTCGATGGGAAGACGGTCGAACGGGTGATTGGTGAAAAATACGAACAATAATTCAAAAGTTGATTGAAGATTACAAATCAAGGAGAGGTTCTTCAAGGGAAATTTCTTGTAGTAATTTTACAGGGTTGATTGTAGAGAGAATTTCAAGGAAGAAATTTCCAAGTAAACGAAAGTTGATTGAAGGTCAACGATGAGTTGAATCAAATGAGGTTGCAGATGGTGGGGGTTCAAGTTGAAGAGTTTGAAAGACGATGTCGAAGGAGTGAATGAATAAATTCCATGAAGTGTTTTCATAAATTTTTCAAAGTAGGGACATCCATTGAAGAACGACGGTTTTTGCGGTGGGAGACTAAGTGTCTCCGTCTCGGTGTTGGGACCTCCAGATGTCGCGCGTATGTGCGAGCCACTGCCCGCTTGCGACTTTTATGATGAACTCACTTTGGACAATCCAACGAAGGTAGTCCTTGATGGTTAAACTCGGCCTTAGCCGAGAGCATCCGAGTAACAATAAAACAGTTTCTACCAAGTTTTTTCCAGAAGGGGTGAATGGAAACACTTCACTTCTAAATTGGAGTTCTCGTTCACTCATAGAATTTTTATTACACAAAGTATATACAGAACGAGGCACTGAAGGAGGAAAATAAATTTACAGCCTCTTACAATAACCACTAAAAGTCAGGTTTATAGGGAGGGAGAGGTTCGACCTCTTCTCACAATAGCTGAGGCAGGAGTCTAAAGCGAGGAGGCTTGTTCTCCTCGAGTAAGGGTTAAGGCAGGAATTTAAGGGGAAAGAGGTGCACCCTCTGCTAAGAATGGCCCAGCAGGAATTTAAGGGGGCGAGGTGCAACCTCTTGTGACAATGGCCCCGGCAGGAATTTAAGGCGAGGGGTACTCAGCCTCCTCGGGTAAAGGCTACGGCAGGAATTTAAGGCGAGGGGGGCTCGGCCTTCTCGGGTAAAGGCTCAGGCAGGAATGATTTAATTTACAATACAAGAAATAAATAAGCCTCAATTTTGGGGAGGGAAGTTGAAGGTTAAGCTCCCACTTTAACTGGAGAGCTAAAGAATTCCGACGGCAAGCATAATTTCAGCATACAACGAAATTTAGAAGGATAAAAAGATTAACAAAAAAGTATTAATTTTTGTAAGGTATACACTTTTGGATGGCGACATAATGTCGGGGGGCCGACATGTACCGAGTAAGTTCTACAGATCTACAGAAGCTAAGGTTAACAAAGACCCTAAGATCCACTCTGTTAGCCCGAGAGAAAGGAAAGAGTAGGGGATTAAGAGAAGAGAAGAGAATAAGGGGTTAAGTAAGGAGGAACACCTATCACTCGTGGGTTAACATTCATTCAGAAAAAGAGAAAAAAGACTCACCATCATCATCCGCCGGCCACAGCCGACAAGTCAGAAAAATAGTCGGAGAGAATAGGAGAGGGATGAAAGATGAAAAGAAGTAAAATAAGAACGCTTACAAACCATGCAAACACAGTCTTAACTCACTGTCATACCATGCAAACTACAAACATGCAAGAAAAAGGGTTACAGACATGCAAAGTAAGGAGAGGATAAGAAAAAAAAAGTAGGTAAAGTTAAACAAAAAGTGGGTTAGTTTACGCTACGAGCTACATCTACGTTCGTGTTAGTCTAATTTTTTTTTTTTTTTTTTATTGCTGGCATCACACGCTGGCATGTCACAAGCTGGCATTAATCGTCAACAGACTCATCCTCGACCACCACCCCAGAGCTCCTGTTGCTAATTGTTTTTTTATTTTAAACAACGTTAATATTTTTAAAATGTCTGTCAAGACGGTTCTTAAACACATTAAC
Source organism: Bathynomus jamesi (assembly GCA_023014485.1). NCBI lineage: Eukaryota > Metazoa > Arthropoda > Malacostraca > Isopoda > Cirolanidae > Bathynomus > Bathynomus jamesi. The sequence continues at coordinate 78,022 of JAJOZX010002992.1, forward strand.
GCTGGTAGAGTTCACGACGGAGCGCGGAAGATTATTCCATTTATCAATTACTTTAAACGTAAAGAAGTTTTTAGCGATATTAGTAATGAAACGTCTGCCACGCAACTTAAATCCGTTATTACGAGTATTACTATTATCGAAAGTGAACAATTTGTCAAAATTTACGTTATCGATGTTATTAACGATTTTGAAAACTTCAATAAGCTCCCCCCTTAATCTCCTAGTTTCGAGTGAATACAGGTCTAACTCTTTAATCCTATCTTCATAAGGCTTGTTGCGCAATGACGGAATTAGTTTCGTGGCACGACGCTGAACCCTTTCTAACCTATCAATATCCTCACGCAAGTACGGGCACCAAAACTGAACGGCATATTCTAAATGAGGCCTGACTAGGGACTTGTAAAGGGGCAATATAATATCCTTCGATTTAAATTCGAAATTACGCGCTATGAAGCCTAACATCCTATTAGCTTTTGCGCAAGACTCCAGGCACTGGTTCCTAACCTTTAAATCCTTAGATACGCGTACGCCTAAATCTACTTCCTCGTCAACGCTCGCCAACTCCCTATCATCCATCGTGTACGTGTAATTATTGTTACGAGAACCTACATGCAAAACTTTACATTTGTCTACGTTAAATTGCATCTGCCACTTATCCGTCCACTCCATAATCCTATTTACATCGTCTTGGAGCCTATTTCTATCGTCCTCGTTAACAACCTTACCGCCTATTTTAGTATCGTCCGCGAATTTTGACACGTTACTAGTCAATCCTACATCTATGTCGTTAATGTAAATTACGAATAGCAATGGGCCTAACACTGAACCCTGTGGGACACCGCTACCTACATCCAACCACCCCGATTCACTACCATTAACTACGACCCTCTGCCTCCTAGCACGAAGCCATTCTTCTAACCAGTTAGCTACCTGACCGCGTATACCGTGCGCTTTAACCTTCGCAATTAATCTCCTATGCGGAACTGTATCGAACGCCTTTTTAAAATCTAAATAAATAACGTCAGCCGCTCTATGCCTATCGTATTCGCGCACTATTTCGTTATAAAATTCTAACAAATTAGTTAAACAAGACCTATGGCGTCGAAACCCATGCTGACTACTATTAATCAAATCTCTACTTTCTAAGTGATCGATGATACGATCCCTAACTACGGATTCCAAAAGTTTACCGACAATTGACGTTAAGCTAATGGGCCTATAATTGCTAGCTACTGCGCGGTCGCCTTTTTTAAAAATAGGCGTGACGTTAGCTAATTTGAAGTCTTCAGGAATAATCCCCGTTTCGAGTGACTGATTAAAAATCTTCGTTAAGGGGCCTACGATAACGTCTTTCAAATCTTTCAAATGTCTGGGATAAAAAGCGTCAGGGCCTGGAGCCTTGCTAACTTTTAGCCTATCGATATAATGCGCAATCTCACCCTCGTAAACAGTTATTTCATCCAAAATAGTCTCGCTACTAAATGGAACGATATCGTCCACGTCGGGGACATTATTTACGTCTTCTACGGTAAAAACTGTCGCAAAAAAGTTATTGAAAATACCCGCCATCGCCTGAGCGTCAGAAGCCAAAGCGCCATTAACATCCACTAGAGGGCCTATGTTATCTTTTATCGGCTTACGATTATTACGTATTCAAAAAACTTTTTTGGATTATGTTTACTATCCGCAGCTATAAGTATCTCTAAATTACGCTTGGCATTCCTAACTGATCTTTTAACCTGACGTCTAAGCTCGATATATCTATTAAAGTTAGCTGCCGTGCCATTGCGCTTATTAAGTCTATACGCTCTATTACGCTCGTTTATGAACTCCTATTTCCCTAGTCCACCACTTGGCCTACCATGATTTCTAGCGCGCTTGGGCCTACGAGGAATAAACTCCCTTTCAATATTCCTAAAACTTTCTTTAAACGCCACCCAATGCAAATTTGTGTCATTACCCATAAATAAGTTATCCCAGTCCACTACTCTCATCCTATCCGCAAAACTATCAAAATTAGCCCTACGAAAATCAGGGACTTCTATTACGTTACTATCCTTAGTGTTTTCTATCAATAACTTAAACCTAAGAATTTGATGATCACTACATCCTAAACTCTCGCCTACTTCTAAACTATCGACTATATTTTCGCTGTTCGTCATCACAAAATCTAAAATATTGTCACCGCGCGTTGGTTCGGTAACTATCTGTCGTAAAAAATTATCCTCCATAAACTCAATCAGTCTCAAACCCTCCTCATTACCAGTAAAAGTCTCGTAATTAACATTAGGGCAGTTAAAGTCTCCGACAATTATACTATTCCGATTGTCAGTAAAGTTACCAAGAAGTGAGTAAAGTCTAGTATCTGTGTCGAGGGATTGAACGGGAGGTCTATAAACAACAACAAAATTAAAACTAATACTACGCGCCCTAACTTCAACGCATATCGCATTAATTGCTACCGGAAAATCTATCTTAACCTCGATAGCCCTAAGGGAATTATGAATGTACAGCAAAACGCCGCCACCAAACCTATGTAAAATATCGTTAGTAAAGAGTTTAAAACCCTGTATATCAAATTCCCCCAACAAGTCCTGAGTCACGGTATTTAACCACGTTTCAGTGATAGCAACTATATCGTAGTTGCCGGAATAAATTATCGCCTTAAATACGTTTAATTTATTTCTAATACTACGCACGTTACAATAAAAGACGTTTAAGTTATTTTTTACCACGGGCCCGCGTTCTAAATTATTTTTCATGACGGGCCCGCGTTCCCCGGACCCACAACGTTTAAAGAAGGCTTCGACCTATACAGCTTTTACACGTTTTCGTCTATTAACCTACCTAGCCTAACATTACCTATTTCATTAAAATGCACCCCCATCTTTTATAAAAAGCCTAGGATCACTGAATTGGGACCACAGCTTTGCGAAGGGTACATTTTCATTAGCACAAATCTCTTCTAATTTATTATTAAAAACTATTGTTTTTGACGTAATCTTAAGACCCAACCCGTGCCTAGGGGTAATACCTGGAACTAAAGACCTATCTGACCTCGCCTTCAGGGACCTAATTAACCCCCTATATCTCTCCAAAAGGTCTGGTACTCACGTATCGGGACTATACGAGTCGTTGTCTCCTCCCATCGTCACCAACATCGAGTGACGGGAGGCAACGTCAATCCTATCCACTTCGTCTCTAACTCTGTCAACCCTGGCCCCTGGGAGACAGACCCTCATCCTCTTGGTTGGATGCCGTTCAACGAACTCTTTGTCCATGTGGCGCACTAAAGAGTCCCCAATTAAAATAGTTTCCCCCTCATTCACGTCCCTTTCCAAATGGGCGAAAGGGTTCGAAACCTCGATAGGTGGGGGGGATTCCTATCACCTAACGTACGCGGCCTAGCTCCACCCTTAACTTCTTTAAATCCCTCCCCCATCTACTACTCTCGGACTAACCTTAACCCCTTCCTCAACTTGCTGGCATCACAAGCTGGCATGTCACAAGCTGTCATTTATCGTCAACAGACTCATCCTCGACCACCACCCCAAGAGCTCCTGTTGCTGATTTTTTTTTTAAATTTTAAACAACGTTAATATTTTTAAAATGTCTGTCAAGACGGTTCTTAAACATTAACGCTGGTAGAGTTCACGACGGGCGCGGGAAGATTATTCCATTTATCAATTACTTTAAACGTAAAGAAGTTTTTAGCGATATTGGTAATGAAACGTCTGCCACGCAACTTAAATCCGTTATTACGAGTATTACTATTATCGAAAGTGAACAATTTGTCAAAATTTACGTTATCGATGTTATTAACGATTTTGAAAACTTCAATAAGCTCCCCCCTTAATCTCCTAGTTTCGAGTGAATACAGGTCTAACTCTTTAATCCTATCTTCATAAGGCTTGTTGCGCAATGACGGAATTAGTTTCGTGGCACGACGCTGAACCCTTTCTAACCTATCAATATACTCACGCAAGTACGGGCACCAAAACTGAACGGCATATTCTAAATGAGGCCTGACTAGGGACTTGTAAAGGGGCAATATAATATCCTTCGATTTAAATTCGAAATTACGCGCTATGAAGCCTAACATCCTATTAATTTTTGCGCAAGACTCCAGGCACTGGTTTGTAACCTTTAAATCCTTAGATACGCGTAAGCCTAAATCTACTTCCTCGTCAACGCTCGCCAACTCCCTATCATCCATCGTGTACGTGAAATTATTGTTACGAGAACCTACATGCAAAACTTTACATTTGTCTAGGTTAAATTGCACCTGCCACTTATCCGTCCACTCCATAATCCTATTTACATCGTCTTGGAGCCTATTTCTATCGTCCTCATTAACAACCTTACCGCCTAATTTAGTATCGTCCGCGAATTTTGACACGTTACTAGTCAACCCTACATCTATGTCGTTAATGTAAATTACGAATAACAATGGGCCTAACAATGAACCCTGTGGGACACCGCTACCTACATCCAACCACCCCGATTCACTACCATTAACTACCACCCTCTGCCTCCTAGCACGAAGCCATTCTTCTAACCAGTTAGCTACCTGACCGCGTTTACCGTGCGCTTTGACCTTCGCAATTAATCTCCTACGCGGAACTGTACTGAACGCCTTTTTAAAATCTAAATAAATAACGTCAGCCCCTCTATGCCTATCGTTTTCGCGCACTATTTCGTTATAAAATTCTAACAAATCAGTTAAACAAGATCTATGACTTCGAAACCCATGCTGACTACTATTCAAATCTCTACTTTCTAAGTGATCGATGATACGATCCCTAACTTCGGATTCGAAACGTTTACCTACAATTGACGTTAAGCTAATGAGCCTATAATTACTAGGTACCGTGCGGTCGCCTTTTTTAAAAATGGGCGTGACGTTATGTTCATTATAACGTTCGCGATGATATCGCGAAGATTCGAATGGTTACGCACTTCTTAGACTATGAAGAGGGTTGCGCAAGGAACGTCTTGCACCCATTTTTGTTGGAAAGTTTTACTACGTGGAACGCTTTTCGGAATTATGCTACTCAAGTGTTCCAACTGGTAGGCTACAGCGACGAAATAAATGCGACTACATTAAGGAAGACGGGATGGTCGGAAGCTTTCTGGAGCCTGCGCGAAACCATCGATGATGCAGACAATGAAGTATGTTCGTATGTTTCGGAAACGCCTTCTTGGGCTCACGAAATGGTGCTTTTTGACGAGACGAGAGCTCATAAATTTTCATGAAAACTTCTGTCAACAACCAAGCGGTTTTGGCTCCTGTTGAGGACTGCTGTCAGGCGAATTACATTAAACAAGATGTATACAAGAAGTTACTGAAGACGGCTACGGGAAATTTCGATTTGCGTTCTCGCTTAACCTGCATTGATGATAGTTGGGAAGAATACAGTACCGGAGAAATTATTCTTCGTATTGAGTTTGATTCAGTCCCTTATCTGACCCCATTTGTGGTGATATCGGAAAGAGAGTGGGACGGAAATTTAATCCTGTGGATGAATTTCTTAATTACGCACGATTTCTATGTGGTCGATAGAGAAGCAGGCCTAATTCGTGGAGAGAACCCACCTTTCGAGTATGTGTGTCACCCCTACTTTTCGCTCTTTCCGATTGAGGGTGAAAGAATTGTTTCAGAGAGCCCGAATGACTCCCTGGAACCAGTTCATAATAAAGAGGAACTGCTATTAGATGGGGAAGATTCTTCATCAATCGTCAATTGTTCCGTTCCAGTTCCCGCGAACGAGGAACTAGAAAGCCAACATACCTTTGGCAGTTTTGAGCAGGAAGACTCAAATGTCTTCACAGTAGACCCCTATGACTCCATCGAGAGCGAGTCACTCCCTTCGGTTACAGTTAGGCAGGAAGTTGACGTTCCCAGAGTTTTGGTTATTCCGAATAAATCTGAAGACGCATCTCCTTTGAGTTCCGGTTTGGTCATTTCGCTTGAATCCCTATTTAAGGAAGATGACTTGATTCTGTTTTCAAAGGTAAAGATTTTCCACCCAATTCCGAGACTAAGCCTACAGGTTCCGGGAGCGATACGCTGGGTGCACGACACGCTGGCATGCACGATACGCTGGGTGTCCTCAGTACGACGAGGGAAGTGTCCTATGGAGAGGCTGTCTCAAACCCCACGACGGAAGCGCTCTATGAAGAAACTGTCCGAACATCACGAGGGAAGTCCTCGATGAGAGGAATTTTCCAAGGGATCCCCCCTTCTTTCGCTAAATGACGTGAGGGCACGGAGAACTCGCCTATGTCCCTCGGACATGATGCAAGCTTGGCTTATGACCTCGAGTCTCATTGTCTTAGTGAGGTTCAAATCTTGCCACGCGCCAACAACGCGTCTTTGAAGAATTCGGAAGACAATTGCCACCCTTCTCTTCCCACCAAAGGGAGTGATGCATCTTTGCATCGCTCTACAGGACAACGTTCATTCGATTCTGTACTTTCTAATCAGAAGGTTTGGAAATCGAAATTTGGCGGTACCATTTCAGACACCTGCCGAAAGTCTTCTCTTTCTTCTACTAAACAGAAAACTTATCTTCCTCCTGTTTTCCGTCCGATGAAACAGAATACTAATTTTTCTCCTGTCTCCTTGTTGGCCCTTCCCCAGGTCAAACCACGGGTCAAGAACCTCGGCACTAACCATAACCTTTCTTCTCCTCTAAATGTTCCTTTCTATCACCACAAAACAGCTTCTGGGAATACTTATGTTCAGAATTCATCGGCTTTCTTCATTCTTGTCATCTTAATCTGTGTTTCAAGTCCTTTCTTACCCTTCTCTATCCCTATTATCTCGCAGCCCGATAGGCCACCGCCCTTCAAGGCTATATCCGAGATTGGCCCCACTCGTTCAGACTCCTGCCTGTTCCTAAATATTCGACTGGTCACAATTTTCTGGAGCCATCTGCCACTTTGATTTCAGAAGCGGAACTTCCATCACTAAAGTCACTCGCGTAGCTCCAAAAGGACCGAATACACGAAACGAAGAACAGTAATCATAACGTCGGCTTACAACAATTACAAATTGTTTCTTTAACCATACTTCCAGTTCCAGAGCAATGTCCACACGTAAATTTTCACTGCACAATTCCTTGAAATTTTATACCTTCCACGCTATAGAGTTTAGTCAATTCCAAAGGTCTAAAAAAGTTCTCAAACGACCCATATCCGTTCAAAACCTTGCAGAAATCGTATCAATTTCACTTACGTACTTTTCCAATAGTTCATTAAAATTAATTTCTATGAAATCTTGTTCTCATAAAGTTGATAAAAATCGTGTTTGATTTAAAAGTGAATGCACGCGGTGAACTTAGACCAGGGTAAAAAGTGGACCTAGACAAATCAGACTCCAAGTGCTCAAGGACACACAAGTGACCGTTAACTATAAGTGTTCAGTAGTGCATAAGTATCGATTTTAGTGTAAAATTTAGCTGATAAATATAGTGGATTAAGTACGAAGTAGATGTAGTTTATTTAACTATTTCCTTTTTCGTTATGGAACATTACAGCCAACTACTTCTTTATTCTTTGTCTCCATATAACACTACATCCAATGGCTGTTGTTTGAGAGGATATTCAAACTAACCCCCTAGTTCCAACTCTGGGAATGGAGTAGTGTGGGCGCAAAATGAACGAGTGCAAGAATGGTGCAATGTTGCAGAGATAATGATCAATATTGCAAAGGGGGTATGTTGCAAAGGGGGAGGGGGTATGCACTGAAGGGGGTGGGAGTATGCAATGAAGGGGGTATGCAATAAAAGGGGTGGGGGTATGCAATGAAAGGGTGGGGGTATGCAATGAAGGGGGAGGGGGTTATGCAACAACTCAATGTTGCCAAGGGGGAGAGGATAGGGAGCTTCGGGGGTAGAAGAGAGGATGACCTCCACCAAAGGGGTAGCCTTAACCTAAGAGAGGAAGAGAAAGGAGAGACGGAGGAGGTCTTTGAGGGAGAAGGTGGGATGTCCTCAGTCCTCACCCCCCAAAGGGAAACCTAACCTAAGTCTTTACTTAAGAAGGAAGGAAAGAGAGTTCTTTATTCGACCGGAGTCCGCAGCATTATGAGCGTCCTGGGGCCAAGCAGCGGTTATATAGAGGATCGTGAGTTGCCAGATATCACTTATTTATATATGGAGGGGGTTACCAGATACCACCATTTATTTTAATTGTTCAGGTATAACTTATTAGGGTAAGTTGCTAGATACCACCATTTATTTTAATTTTTTATTTATATGAGGAGAGTTGGCAGATACCACCATTTATCTTAATTCACACGAGTTGTCAAATAGTGTTTTATTCATATGAAGGGATTACCAGATAACAGCATTTATTTTAATTATGTTGAGATGTATCGTATTAGGTTGAGTTGGCAGATACCACCATTTATCTTAATTCACACGAGTTGCCAAATAATGTTTTATTTATTAAAAGCAAGAACGACTTTCTCCTTAAAGTTATTCAACAAGAGAACTAATTATTAAAACGAAACCGAATATTATCAATAAAAGAAATACATTTAAACGGAAATAAATAAAACACCATTACATCATTCTGTTTATTTAGACGAATTATTGGAAATATGTAGGAAATAAATAAACCTCCTATACATACGATGGATTATGTATATAATCAAAAACAAAATAAAAAATAATATAAGAAATACGAAACGTATAACCATCAAAATAATAGTTCAGGCGAAATATATACACACAATTGTATTAAATAATGACCGACTTTCTCCTTACCTTATATATTATAAGAAAAACAATAAACAGTAAAAGAAGTAATTTATTTAAACGTCGTTCTGTCTATTTACTTTTGACAATCCTTTCTATATAATGTCTTTTCATTTGTGTACAACTTTTTTCGTTGGGGTGAGCAATTCAGGCGAAATATACACACACAAAATTGTATTAAATAATGGCCGACTTTCTCCTTAAAGTTGTACAGCAAAAGAAGTAATTTATTTAAACGTCGTTCTGTCTATTTGCTGTTGACAATCCTTTCTATATAATGTCTTTTCATTTTCGTACAATTTTTTCGTTGGGGTGAGCAATCAGTAATATATATATATATATATATATGATGAATAAAACCACGAAGGAAAGGAAACACAAAATGGTGCTCAAGCGATTTCGTCTAATGACATCCTCAGGAACACTGAAGTACATAAAAAGGTTAAGCCTATATATAGGTTACAGAAAGAAAAAAAGAAAAAATAAATAACATACATACACACACACACACATATATATATATATATATATACATACATATCTATATATACAAATACATACATACATACATACATACATATATATACAATAAACAGAGAAGTAAAAATAATAAAAAATTATAAAAAATTAAAAATTAAAACCTTAAAAGATTACCAGTGAGGCGTACAGATTTGTAAGGAAAAATATCGATTTTTAGCACAAGATCAAATGGATTATAAAAATACAAATTTATACTGGAACTCTGTCCGGGTTTTAACACAATGCTGCCTATGGTCAGGTTTCGATATATATAAAAAAATAAAATGCAAATTAAAAGTTAATAAAGTAGAAGAGAAGTTTACCCACAAACCTGGTAACCCTATGCGCCCTATTATTAGCTCGGTGGGCTCTATTACTTATAAACTCTCCAAATGGCTTGTCAAAGTCTTGTCCCCCATTCTCGGAACTATCTCTGATTCACATGTAAAAAATTCCATGGATCTTACGGAAAAATTGAATAATGCACGTACTGAAACTAACGATAAATTGATTAGTTTTGATGTTTGTTCATTGTTTACAAAAGTGCCGATTGACGATATGCTTGACTTTCTCTCCCAAGAATTACATAAGTATGACCTGCCACTACCTTCACACATTGTTTTGGAACTCATTAAGCTTTGCATCAAAGACTGTAAATTCACTTTCAATAACGAGTATTATCAACAAGTTTTTGGGATGGCTAGGGGCAACCCCTTATCGCCCCTCCTCTCCAATATTTATATGGAGTTTTTCGAAATTACATATATTCCGAGAATCCTGGGGGTTGGCATCCCTTGGTTGCGGTACGTCGACGATATTTTGTGTATCTGGCCCATGAATCGTGACCTGGATAGCTTCCTCCTTCAGTTAAATGATCAAGTCCCCTCCATTAAGTTTACTTTAGAAGTTGAGCAAGACAATTCAATCCCATTTTTGGATGTGCGTGTACATAGGGAAAGCCCAGGTTTTAAGTTTAGTATCTATCGGAAAACGACAAACAATTTGTCCTACGTACACTTTTACTCGGGACATGATACCCCCACTAAGAAGGCCATATTTTCATCAATGTTTCTCCGCGCCCTTAGGATCGCCAGTCCGGAATACATCGATGCCGAATTGGAAAAAATCAACGGTATTGGAAGTGATTTGTGTTATCCATCTGCGTTTATGGAATCTTGTCTCAACAAGGCAAAACGAACTTTCTATCGTGTCAATATTAACACTCGTACTTTGTCAAAAAATATTTTAGTACTTCCATTTTTCCCGGGCTTTTTAGGCATTGCTAATGTACTTAAACTTTTGGATATTAATGTAGTATTTTCATATAACAATATTGTGAAAAATATCATAGTAAAAAATAGCCCTACCAATAATTCAGGCATTATCTATAAAATTGGTTGTAAACAATGTGATTCCTTTTACATAGGTCAGACGGGAAAGGATTTGCACACACGTATAAAACAGCATCAATATTCCGTTAGAACAGGACAGTTGTCCAGTGCCCTTTTTGTCCATTTGTCAGAGTTAGCCCACTGTATTGATTGGAATAATGCTTCAGTTTTATTCCATTCAAGCAACATTGTTAATAGAAATATTCTTGAGTCTGCCATTATCCAACTTTCAAATAACTTCAACATAAGCAAAGGTATTTTTCAACTCGATCATGTTATGTTGAATTCCTTTAAAACAGATTTAGATAAGAAGTGTAAAACATTAAATCTTTGGTAAACTTGTCTTCTACTTTATTAACTTTTAATTTGCATTTTATTTTTTTATATATATCGAAACCTGACCATAGGCAGCATTGTGTTAAAACCCGGACAGAGTTCCAGTATAAATTTGTATTTTTATAATCCATTTGATCTTGTGCTAAAAATCGATATTTTTCCTTACAAATCTGTACGCCTCACTGGTAATCTTTTAAGGTTTTAATTTTTAATTTTTTATAATTTTTTATTATTTTTACTTCTCTGTTTATTGTATATATATGTATGTATGTATGTATGTATGTATTTGTATATATAGATATGTATGTATATATATGTATATATATGTGTGTGTGTGTATGTATGTTATTTATTTTTCTTTTTTTCTTTCTGTAACCTATATATAGGCTTAACCTTTTTATGTACTTCAGTGTTCCTGAGGATGTCATTAGACGAAAGCGCTTGAGCACCATTTTGTGTTTCCTTTCCTTCGTGGTTTTATTCATCATAAATATTTTTCACGTGTTACCTTCGTGAAATAATTTTCATATATACAGTATATATATATATATATATATATATATATGATACATATATATATATATACGTACGTGATATATGTATATATATGATACATATATATATATATATATATATATATATATATATATATATATATATATATATACGTACGTGATATATATATATATATATATATATATATATATATATATATAAGATAAACAATAAACAGCGAAAGAAAAATTATTTTAACTAACTTTGCCTAAAGTGTTTATTGTCATATGGACTATAGTCTGCCAATAAACCTTTCATTTCATTCCTTCTTTGAAAGCGTCTCTGGAAAAACAAGGTATAAATTCTGAGCCTTCGAGCTGACCGCAAAGGCTGACCGCAAACTGGCTACATTGGAATGTGGGTCAAACCACATCCCTTCTCTCTAGATTTTCTTCCACTGACTTCATATATTATAATTGCCACGCTTATTACCATAATGCCTTCTTGCACAATTTTTGGAAAGGAAAACGCATCAATTTTTCATAAGTATATTGGAACTCATTTACCGAGTTGGTTTATGATGGCCGTAAGTAGTCACAGCAAAATTTTTAAAACATCTAAAAAAAGAAAAGAAAAACAATTCATTTTATTAAATTTCTTTATTATAAAATCCTCTCGATAAGATCGTAAAGGGAAAATTTGAAAAAAAAGAGAATCAGCAATTCATTTTATTAAACTGTAGAACATTCCTTGTGCAGATTTTGGCTGTGAGCCTCTGGTTCGCTCCAGCAGGCTGGCACCTGAACCTAACCTAACCTATGATTCAGAACATAGATTCTATGGAAGATAATGGAGAATATATTTAATACATAGATTTTCAAAAGACCTTTTAGAGAAAGAAGAAAAAATATACATACGAGGAATATATGCAATAAATTCAGACCATAGATTCTCTTTGTAACTGGTACCTAACCGTTGTGTAAATTACATTAGTAATAATAATAATAGCTAACTCGGTTTTCCTTCTCACCGAATTGTTCATTTTGACGAGGGTCAAGCTTTTTACTCCGCCTTAGACCTACAGTTTAACGTTGAATCCGAACTAAGCTGCAGCACGAGCAGGATGAAATTACAATGTCATCGCCCGGACTCTCAACCAGCACCCCAGCGTCTTAACCACTAGGATACCAAGGGCGCCCATTTATCTACCAGCTGAAGCAGGCATTCATTTTCACGATATAAATACAATTTAATTACAATCCTACGCGAGAATTGGCAAGTAGAAAGTCAAACCGAATACAATAATCAAAGATGAGAATCGAATAGTATGACCGCAAACATATATTTTGCAAATATTTGAAACCATCGTGGCAGAGACTGTAAAAAGCAATACACATATATATATATATATATATATATATATATATATATATATATATATATATATATATAACCAATTCCACAAGTCAGGAATCTTGGGAAAGCTGAGATTAGTATGACCGCAAAAAAAAATAATGCACAAAAACAATCTAGATTTCTTATTTCCTAATGATATTTGTGTCATCGGATGTTACTGTGCTGTTTCTGGTAATGTCAGTATTATGAAGAGTAGCGGCGCTAATTTTGTTTCCTGTGGTACTGTGCTGAGCGACTCTGATGAAGATATTCCTATAACGACTTGCATCTGAACTGGTAAAATTTCAGGATCAAATAGTATGACCGCAAAAAAAATGCACAAAGACAATCTAGATTTCTTATTTCCTAATGATATTTGTGTAACTGTGCGGTGTCTGGTAATGTCAGGATTATGAAGAGTAGCGGTGCTAATTTTGTTTCCTGTGGTACTGAGCTGAGCGGCTCTGATGAAGATAGACCTATAACGACCTGCATCCGAACTGGGAAAAATTGAGGATCAAATAGTATGACCTCATAAAATAATAATGTAAAATATTGTTGTGATAGATGGTTGATCAATGTTGCGAGGGATATTGCATAAAGGGGTGGGTCCTAAAATGGGAAAAACCGAGAAAAGTATGGGCACAAATGCAATTATTGTCATGGTATAGACTGCAAGGGGTAATACACGATGTGTGCATTAAATCTACGGTTAGAATATAAAAACACCATTAGTCGACCAATGTCCAAAGCATGAACCCAAAATATAGGTGTTACAATTGGTACGCAATTTTATCACAGCCCCGCCCAGTTACATTGAAAACCAATCGTTAAATTTACGAACCACCTCAGTCTTTTGGGGTGGTGCTTGGAATCATGCGTATAAAAGGAAATATTTTCAGCTGGGAGTTATAGTAGTTATTTTCACCAGTGAATAAACATTCCCTCCGCCATGAATCAAGAACTTTACAGTTTACCGGATTTATATCAAGATGGTGACATTGTAGCGTTGTCCACAATTAATCTTTTTAACGCCGCTGACCGGGATGGATTATTTACAACGCAAACCGTTGATGATATTTGCAATGACGCTCCTTACGATCCAACGCAAGGGACTGCGTAGAAATGTAAGTGCATGTAATTTTATTTTTTATTGCCAATTATTCGCAAACTTGTGCGTGCCAGAAAGAGCACTGTTCTGGATTATTTCATCATATATATGGAGGGTTGTAGTAATTCACCTCATCACATTAAAAATACTTCATTTAGGTAACCGCAATTATAGATAAGTTTGCAGTTATGCTAAAATCCTGTTTTGATTCATTGAATTTTTTTATAGCAATCTTTTGCGTGCTTTTTATATAAATTCAAATGTTATTCGGAATTATCTCTTAAAGGAACTTCTCTGACCGGTTCAAAGATATGTTCACATTGTAATACTCTATGTATGTTTTTATTAAAAAAGATTCAGTATGAACTAATGAATTATTCTTTCTCCTTTAAGGTCCGATGAGGATTTGACACGTGTTATACAATCTTTTAGTTTTGAAGAATCCCATGTCATGGACCTGAATACGGAGGTAGAAGATTTACCGAGCAGTCAGCCCAACGATTGTCACATCATTAACGAAATAATGTAAGTGTTTTTTTGTTTCGATCTTTTTTTGGGGTAAGAAGACACAATGTATGTTCATCAATTTATTAAATGAATGAAATCATGTTTTTATTACAATAACCATCTTAACTACAGAATATACAAACTAACATTATTAGTTACAAATATATATACTCTATATACACGAAGAAAACATCATACTATACAACGAGTACGCACAATCGGAAAACGGCTTTTTATCTGTCTACATACCATTTCGTCGTTTCGTTGAGTGTGACACGGGTCGAATAATTTTAAAATATTTATAAATTCTTTACCACGTGACATATGCATGAGAAATGAAAGGCAGTACATCCCACACGTATTACTAAAATATCCTTGTAGCCTGAATGGTTCCATACAACTTCGGGGATATGCAACTGAGCGAGAAGTTTTAAAATAACAGGGTCACTCCGGGGTTAAGTCCCGAGTGAATCAAAATAGTACCGGCGGTCCCTATTTTTAAAATGAATTGCAAACCAATGAATCCCTTCATTACCAATGACATCTCTCTTCACAATAAAACTACCGCAATCTCGCGTAGTTGGCAAATTCAACGTTTCATTCTTCGCAAACACACCGATAAATTTGGAACGTGTGATTCTTTCACTATTCATTACTCTCTGAAGTGTATTCGCATCCATTTTAAAAGTAAGTGATAACGGGCTTGTGATTCGAGGTATACCAGTACACTAATAGGCGCGTCTATAGGTTTAGTGAATTCCAACCTGACTGAGCTGTTTCCACTCTGTTGTGGACTTAAATGTGTATTTACGCTAGCAGATAAGTCAGATGTGATGTCAAACGGATAAAGGTTGAATTGATCAATGAATTCTTTCTGCGTTACCACATTCCCGAGCTCATCACAATCACCTGCAATATGGGCCAGATTACTATATGCTCTCGCGCAAAAAGGTAACACAGTATCTGATGAATAGTCTGTATCCAATGTTCTTCCCAACGCAATGCCATTAACGTATAGATTTATATTTTTAAGTCCGAAATTCTCGAATTTAAAGGCACTCTTTTTATATTTTTCATTCACCGAAGCATGCTCCTGCATTCCAATTAATATCCTTTTAGGAAGATTTCCCAGGGCGATGTTTTCTATCTGTTTCGATGCCAACCCTGCTGGCACCGTGTATAGTTTGATTTGTACTCTGTTAATAGGGTATTTTACTGTGGCGTTTAGTAAATTTTTCTCAATTTCTAGTTGTTTTGGTGAACTTAATTTCACTCGTCGTACGCGGAGGTGTCTCCATAATGTGAACCACAACGGGTTTTGCTCCCTATTCTTGATCAGCATCCAGATTTAAGCAGATCTCAGGATTCGTGCGGGTAAGCTTTATTTTCATATCCACCCCATTCACAAGCAACTTCTCCCGGAATGTGAAATCTGTATGCAGGCGTCCAAAACACTCGTATGTCTTCTTTTTAGAATTTTTAAATTTGTCCTTCATAATACTTTCGTCTTTAGTTTGATAATATCCCTCGGCACTTAAAAAGGTATTCTTCGCTTCTTTGGAAAAGTTGAGGACATTTTCCAGATAGGATCGTAGGTGATAGTACCCCGTGCCTGCCAATATGTTGAACTGATTTAAATATACGTCACACTGGTTGAATATGGAGTGCAGAAAGTTTGTTGCAGGGTATACAGCATATTTGTCATCGCAGTCCGTTCCATCAGAATGGCCTATACGTAGTTTAGCGTACATGTGCACAGAGCTTGGATCCAAAAAGTAAGGGCTTGAGCTGGGTATCACGAATTCTATAGGGGCACTCTGGGAACTAATTGTGTTTAAAGAGTTAATTTTAATAAAGTCACTGTGTTCAATAGAAACTTGTGTTGGGGGCATGTCAAAGAGGGACAGCTTCGATTTACGGCATTGTGAACTACACGGATGGATGAAGCATGCCATGAGGAGTTAGAAATAGTGCCTCCTCTCTCGACAAGTAGTAAACAAACTATGATTCATGAGACCAATGTCCTAAGCTTATATCAGTCAAAAAAAATGGTCAACCATAGGTTTCATTCTCTTAGTCCGGTAGCACAGACTGATTTTACTGGAACCCTGCATTTTTTGTTATAAAGCAAATTTTTACATATTTTGAAAGCTTATACCACCCCATTCAAGAATCCATCGGGTATACAATTGACCCCCTCTTGGCTTTTTCAATATGGCCGCCATTTTCCAAGATGGCAGGCGAAACTGAAAAATCCCATATCCTGGTCAATACTTGATGGATTTTGATGATCTTGGTGTCATTTCTAGAGGTTTTTAGGATGATGAGTTGATCTGGAGGGGTTGCAGATACTTAGGGAGTCGTTTTGATCCACATTCGTCAATACTCAGGGTCATTGGAGGACAAACGCCCCCCAAAATAAGGAATATCCCATATCCCGGGCAGTCGTGGAGATATTTTGGTGATCGTACTGTCGTTTTTATGGTTTTAGGAGAGACTGAGTAGTTCTATAGGCACATGATAACAGTAGGATATCATTTTGCAACTCCATAGGTCAAGTCAAGATCATTTGAGGTTAAAGTTTGGCCTTGAAATATGATAATGCCACAGTTGATAGATATGAGCACCTAGAAACATTCTACCTGTACCACAAAGAGGAGGCAGGAGGTCGCATCAAACATGATGGAGAAGATCGCCAATCACTTCATGATTCCCTTTCTAAGTGCATGGACCCAATGGATCCAGAGTCACATCCAGGAGGCAACTTATACAATATTCAGACAGGGCAGCTTGCATCTCCAGATGCCAATGCCGATAGAGCTGTTAGTATTGGAAAGACGCAACTGGCACAGTACGAGTCATCATGGCCACAAGGCTTTTATGGCACCATTTCCAAACATGTCATCACCTTTGCAAGTAAAACGAAACATATCAACGTCGGTGCCCACTTGGTTATGGACCAAGAAGCGATTTATGCACGCGCCATCGGTTTGCTGATGAGCGAACGCGAACTTGACTTGACCCATGTATTCTCAACAGAGCTTGCAGCATACCCACCCCCACTGTTCCAACCAGCTAAGTCCGCATTGAAGCAGAACTTGGGAGTGGAAACATCCTCTCGAACACGGGGTCGACCAACAGTTGTTATCATGGATGTGTCAGCTGTTTTGTAGACAGTCGACTGGCCTGCTAATGGCACAGTTACTACATTTATCCAAACCTTCAAAGTATGGCTACCGAAACATCTTTGTCATGCATCTGTAGTACTAGCTTTTGAATCGCTACTATGATTTCACTCCGAAATGAAGCACTCGGGCAATGAGAAGCAAGAGCAGCAGAGTTCACGAGCTGGACCTCAACACCCGATTTCCTACAAGAGACGCTGTTCTCACGTGCACCGCGAACAAGGAGCAACTAAACAGGCTGCTCTGTGAGCAAATCCTTGCTGACAGTGAGTATCTCGCAACTGTAACCCAAGACCATGAGCTAGTGCTTGCAGGATGGCAGACCATACCAACTTCCATTGTGCGAGGCAGGAGTCGAGCAGCATTGGAGCTCTCATCATCTCATGAAGAGGCTGACGTGATAATAACACAACACGCTATCACACAAGCTGAGAAAGATTCTGATGCCCGCATCTCCATCATTTGTGATGACACAGACGTGTTTGCCATGCTGACTCACTTCTATGAATTTAAGAAACTAGGCTGTCCCATGATTATGGAGTCTCCAGTGCGTGGCAGAAAATCAGTGGACATCGGAGCAACTGTAACCCAGCACAAAGACATCATCCCACAAATCCTCAAACTACACGCTTTGAGTGGTTGTTCCACAGTTGCAGCAATACATGGCATCGGCAAAGTCACTGCAATTGCCACAGCCACAGTCGGAAGCTAGACAAGCTGGGGTCCCTTGATGCATGCTTTGACCATATCGAGAAAGAGGCAACAGCGTTCATTGTTGCATGCTATGGGGATAAGAAATCCTCATCTCTTACTAAGTGTCGTCAGCGAGTATTGGCTCAGAAGAAAGGGAAGTCGGGAACTGCTGCACTCAAACTATGTTCTCTACCACCAACAACTGAAGCTTTCCATCAAAATGTGCTCAGAGCCCACTACACTGTGGCGAACTGGCTCGATGCACTAAAGTGTGATCTACCACCACTTGATCCTGTGCATTATAAGTGGGAGAGAGACGAAACAAACAGAGTTCTCATCCCAAAAACAGTTGGTGAAGGAGTGTGCTTAGCACCAGATGAAGTTCTGAAGCTAATCAGATGTGGGTGTGAATCACAATCAGCATGCAGGGGGAGTCTGCATGGAACGCGGAATCCCTTGCACTATGTTCTGTGCATGTGGCAGCGGCTTGGAATGCAACAATCCACTGACCCAAAACGCAAACGAAGAGCAGACTAATGATTCTGACGATCCTGACACAACCATGTCTTTTGATATTTGCCCCCAATAAATGGTTACCTAATGTGAATAACTGCATCAAATTTGTCAATGCCAATACCCCAGCTAGGTGTGTGCTTTGTTTTGCTTACGAGGTCATATCTTGTAGCTTTGCAACCTTCCGTAGAATGCATGTGCCCTGCACTTCAGCATATAATGTGGGTTATGTCATTTAAGCATTATGATCTGGTTTTATCTGCAGAAAAGATGTTAAGTGCTCAGCAGTTAGCTAGATTGTAGAAACCGTCACTGAAATAAAGCAAATACAATGATGTCAACTGTGGCATTTTCATATTTCAAGGCCAAACTTTAACCTCAAATGACCTTGACTTGACCCATGGAGTTGCAAAATGATATCCTACTGTTATCATGTGCCTATAGAACTACTCAGTCTCGCCCAAAACTATAAAAACGACAGTAAGATCACCAAAATATCTCCACGACTGCCCGGGATATGGGATATTCATTATTTCGGGGAGCGTTTGACCTCCAATAACCTTGAGTATTGACGAATGTGGGTCAAAACGACTCCCAAAGTATCTGCAAACCCTCCAGATCGACTCATCATACTGAAAACCCTTAGAAATGACACCAAGATCATCAAAATCCATCAAGTATTGACCAGGATATGGGATTTTTCAGTTTCGCCGGCCATCTTGGAAAATGACGGCCATATTGAAAAATCCAAGCGGGGTTCAGGTGTACACCCGATGGATTCTTGAATGGGGTGGTATAACCTTTCAAAATATGTCACGATGTGCTTTATAGCAAACAATGCAGGGTTCCCACCCCGTGCAACCGGACTAGCTTAGAACACTCCTTTTTTGATATCCTTTTACGTTTAAGGCCACGTGATGGTAATCCCTTCTTCCGGACAGTCCTCTTCTTCTTCCGACCACCACGCATTTTTCTCTTTGCATCTTTGACGATTTCGTCCCGTGTACGCTGTAAGTGTTTCTTTAGAGCTTCTTTAGGTTTAGCCCCAGCCAATATGTCTTCTGCAGTGCTAAGACCTGATTGTAGCGCTTTTCTTCCGAGGTATCTGGCACCCCTCTTCAGCAAAGGAACAGCCGTACGTAGTATGTTTGAAAAAATGGACCCAAGTCCACTACCACGCTGGTATCTCACCCCTCGATAGACGGTGAAAGGCTTTATGTCCATTATAACTCCGTGCGTCGAAAGTGCAGCTTCACTGTTAAGCTCCCGTAACCGAATGGGAAATTTTTACCGTAAATCGTTCTTATATATATTGACATATTGGTTATTAAATTAGTTGCGACATTCACATAATGGGATCTGTCATATGTAATACTCAAACTCCTTCCTCTATGGTTGGAAATGTGGGCAATGCGCAGCAGGCGTGCCTGGGTATCCCCAAGAAACTGGTGCTCCACTATATTGCTGTAAATATAGCACATGTCTGAGGGCTGAGAGCTTTCACCCAATTTCTCCATCTTCATTTGATACATCAGGCTGGACAAGTCGTGTTGTACCTCGTGAAATGTGTCTCTTTGGAAGGCTGATCGATATCGCCCCTAGGTCATAATTTTGAACAATCTTCGATCTTTAATATTTCTGTTAGCCTTTGATTTTAGGATTAGAGTATGTGCAGGGTTTCCTTTGTTTACGATTTCGTATACTAAATCAGTCGTAAGATTTTAGTTTTTTAAACTTACGTTTAAGTCTCTCACAACACCCTCAGCCGAACCATAACTGCCCGGACCTAGTGTTGCTACTCTGCTGTAATACCGTGCAACCTCAGTCCGGGCGATACCTATAGTTTCATCCGGAGTTACCCCGGCTTTTTCACACTCATCAATGTCTCTAAGAATCGTAAGAACGGTATCTTTATAATCTATATTTAAAAAGAGGGTGTCCAGCTGAATTTCACATATCCCCACCTCATACGAATCACGACCCAATTCAATGGGTCCATGGAGATCTGTTACAAAGTTGGCTAGTGTGTTGCTAGGGTGTACAGACAGGGACGAGGAGGACTGGAGTGTGACGTAGAAATGGTTAGGAGCCATGTTGCATACTGTTTAAGCTTCATTATTGCATCAGTTTTTATATAGGTGTTGAAGCTTTCTGGGTACCCTAGCCATTTCACCAGCTACATTTTTCTCTTTCCTGAACCTTTCTTTCCTATAATTTTCTCAATTTTAAACCAATTTTTCCTAAATTAAATGCCACTTTCTGCAACTCCTAGCGGTAAAAGCCTCCTGCGATTTCTTCCCCATTCAAATCTTCAACGTAATACATCATTAGCTCACACTTAGGTCTCATAGCCCTAACTTTAAAAATCTCACGTGTCCATCCTTTCTCAAATCCCTTCGCAAATTTATTTCCCGAATGCGACAGCCTTACATAATCATTGATTTTGAAACGCGCAATGTGTGGTGGTCGTCCTACATCTCTTCTCATCTCTGGGCGCGTACCTTTTTCTAAAACTTCGTTAGGTGTTGTCCCAATCGTGCGATGGTGTGAGCGGTTGTAGGATGAGGCCAATGATTCCAGAATATCTAGAAATCTGTGTGTTTTTATGTGTAAAATAGCGGGGCATGCGTTCCTTATGTATAGAATTGGTAGTGTAATAGCTGATATTAAACTCTGTCAACATGTTCTGAAAAGCAAAGCCTATAAATTCCTTCCCCATATCCCTACAAAAATAGCCAGGAACCCTGTTTTCTTTCAACATCAGCGTTTTGGTGGCTTTAGCAACTGTTTCAGGTGATTTTTTTCAGAGGAATTAGCCACAGATACCTAGAGAATACATCTATTATGAATAGAATGTAGCGGTAACCATCATTATACACTGAATATCTTTGCATGTCTGTTAAATCTGCTTGCCAAATAGAGTCAATCGCAGCAGCTGTTGTCTTGGCTGTTTTAAGCCTTTTTCTCACAGGTTTATGAAGTGTATAAGTATCCTGCTCCTGCAAAAATCTCTCAACATTTTTTTTTACTCCGTAAACACTTCTGTATAGTGTATCTACGCCTCCGTAGGAGGCTGGGTTAGAAATGTCATAATAACGTCTTCTTAATATGTTAGCCATTTGCGTATTTTAGAGGCACGTGGGTTGGGTTCACCGTTGTTTAACCTCTTCTTTCTCCTCTTCAAAGGTGTTACCGCCGGGGTGATGGCGTCTTCAATTGTGTCACGTGCGACGCATGTTCCAAGTCTTTTAACCTGTTCAGATTTCCTATCATTGTTTTACATTTATTTGTTGTAGTCTTGCTTTAATATGCTTCCATCCTGATGGTGAGGGCCTATCCCACTTTCTCACCAGATCATGGACGATGTCTACGATATTCGATCCCTGTACCTTTGCTCCTTCCACAATGATCTCACCTGTATCGGTCCATTGTATGGCGGGTCCTCATTCAATAGATTATAAAGACTTAAACCTTTATTCCTCAATGTATGTGGGAGGGTGCTTTTTAATACATGCTCGATATGTTGTGTGGCCGACCCATTAATCTTTGGTTGGTCAGCTCTATCGTCGGACACAGGTCCTATGTCACCATGTCCATCGTTCCCGTGCTGTGCCTAATAACCACGGGAATCTCTGTCGGGTTCTTATAATTTTCGTACTCGTGAAGAAATTTCTGCAGAGCTTCTTGGTATAAGATTCTTTTCTCATCAGGTGTTTTTTCACTGTTTAATAGGGCTAGCAATTCGCTTTCCATTCTTTTAAGCCTGCTTTTACGGGGATCTAGATCCGTGTCTGGATTCTTTGAACTTTGCAGTGAAGCATACACCTCGTGTGGAATCACTACCACTTTCTTCATTATATTAATCTAGTCAGTAAAGGACCCAAAACTGAAAATAAGATGGGGAGGAATGACCCTCCTCTTTGTACAATAATTCGTTTTTTCTTCCCTACAGTTTGACTTTTACGAGCGAGTGCACGTATTATGTTCTTGTAACGGCGTAGGCGAGCCTTCTGAGGTGGTTTCATTGATACATTGCAATTTATAACGTTAAGACAGATTTCACAGATGCATTTTAAAAAGTCGGAGTCGATATTTTTAGCAAACATCTGCTGCATTGCCCGGGGCAGTCGATGATAGATTTTTATTAATTCATGGTATTTCTTTAGCCTCTTTGTCATTCTGGAATATACACCGTTTCAGGCTCGTTTGGAAATATATTCGTTCTTAGAAGCACCCTAAACGTGTTTCGCGGATGAAGGTCGCAAAGCAAATATCCGTAACGCGGGCTTGTAGCTTCTTTATAAACTTCCAAAAACTCCTTACGCTGATTCGGGAACATTTGATTGGCTAATACCCCAATTTGTGATACATCTCTACGTTGCGCGAATAAGACTAGATATTGTGTATTTAACGACACATCGCGCATGTATCTATTTTTGAAAAATAGATTCTGATTGATGAAGAACACGCTTATGTTAAGATGGTGGGAGAATACTGTAAATGTCTCGGCAAACGTTTTATCCATCTCCAACATGAGATCGTCAATTACAATGACTGTATGTTCATTTCCCTTTAACGAATTAACGTCATATACACCTTTGTGGAACAAAATATCATCTTGGTACTCGTTGAACACTGATTGATACGTCGAATAGCACCATATAACTTTATGCACAAATTTTGAGAACATCTCTCCCTTTTCTTTAATGATTTTAAGCATAAACACAGTTTTACCACATCCTGTAGGTCCAGATATAATACATGTGGATGGGCTCGTGAACCTGAATTTTTCTACAGAATCCATTTCTAACACGTCACACTCCTAAGTGGGTCATTTACAAAATATAATAAATATTTAAGTGATGACCCTTATATTCTACAGTCTTTTTTCCTTCTCCCACAGAACCGTGAATGACGATGAGGTACAGCACCCCATCATCGATATTACAGATGACCCCGACGACAGTGTAGTTGTGATCACAGAATCCCCCCCCGACGAATCCTCACCAGCGATACCTGTAGCACGCGCCAGTTCAAAGCGGAGGCATGATGAAGAGCCCACCACGTCAGGTATAAAGCGCGCCAGGATTGCGCCGGTTGTTAGACCACCAGTAATAGAGCCCCAACCTTCTACGTCTTACGACACAACCCCCACAATAGTACCTTCCTCAAATATACCCCTTATTCAATTCCGGGTACATCCTCCACAGCAGCTTCTCGTTCTGTTGAGGATGGCATAACATTCGAGTTGGTGCGCACCGCTACCCCCACCCCAGCCTTGACTAGAAATCGGTATATAGTCAGGGTTGATCCTAGATCCATGTATAGCAATGGTGTTGAACACGGACTACGGCGCATAGTTGAACGTATTGTAGAGTTTGCCCTTCAGAACCGCGACGAACGTGAAGTCAGGACGAGGCTGTCCTTCGGATTCGGGTCAGATGACGGAGATGTAGATGATTTTTGGGTAGTAATACCTTCAGACGTTTGGCAGCTGAAGATATAGAGTATATATTAGGCCGTATAATGCAGGCCTCTCAAAGTAGTATAGCCTTCAATATGGACAACTTCACGGTAAATATTGACCGTGTATTCCGTGTTGCAGGTCATAGTACCACACCTTATACTCTTAACTTCAATTGTCAGACTATTTATAGACGGCATATCGACTTCGATCGTGGTTGCGGCTTTATAGCAGTAATCTTAGCTCGTATGTTTACTGTACTAAATACACGGGTCAAAAACATTTGGTTGCCTACGGTAGTGGAGCGTGCCCGTAAACTAGCTGTAGACTGTAAACTTGAATGCGATTGTAATATGGGTTCTGAAGAGCTAAGAAGGGTAGAACAGGAAATGAATGTTTGTATAGTTGTATTTGGAATGCATGATCATCGTAGGACTGTGTATGTTTTTAAAAGCAGTGTGAGAGATCGTACAAGGCCCCTACTTATTATAGGACTGTCAGAGACAACGTATCTCCCCATCCGTAATATAAGGGACCTTTACGCGAGTTATGATAAAAGTCGAAAATATGGGCGACATCATGATTTGTGTAAGGGTTGTATCGAGTCTGCGGATGATATAATGAAACATTGTGAAGATTGCCACATGGTATGTGAGCAGTGTAAAAGCTCCAAATGTGAAAGCCGTGTAGTTGAAGCTGAGAAGGAATGTGATGTGTGTAGACGCACATTTTTCAATAATAACTGTTTTGAGCTCCATAAATCAATTGGCACTTGCAGGAAAATGAGAATCTGTGAATATGGTATGTTTCATATGATGGATAATTGCGGGAATTTCAAGCATAAATGTGAGGAAATTCACTGTCCTACATGCCATGAGAAATATAAGGCGGATGGAGTAAAGCATGTATGTTATAAGAAAGACGCTAAGCCTAAAAATAGCTCTTGTATAACTGTGTACTACGATATAGAAACATACACGAACGCTGAAACCGAAGAGGTTATTCCACATTTACTTGTAAGCCAGACTATCTCTGATGAGTGTATGAAGATCGAGTATGATGAGTTTCACAAATGTGGTAAACGGACAAACGTATTTAAAACGAATGCCCACGATAGCCCTACGCAAATCTTTGTTTCCTATATTGTCAAGTTAGCGGACAAGTTAAAAAAAATGACTGTGTATATTCTCGCTCACAACGGGGCAAAATTTGACTCAGTTCCTTTATAAGGAGTTGCATGAGCACGAGTCATCTGCGATATTCGTCAGCCAGACTCTGTATCATTCGTCAGCCAGACTCTGTACTTCATTCGTCAGCCAGACTCTGTACTCATTCGTCAGCCAGACTCTGTACTCATTCGTCAGCCAGACTCTGTACTTCATTCGTCAGCAAGACTCTGTACTGAACGGACGCATTTCCTGAGCTCTCTGATATTGCATCTACTTTTGTATATTGCTGAGAATTTTGCTTTTGGATAGTTTTGAATTTTATATACTTGCGTTTAAATTTACGTTGTTATAGTTAAGTAATTGAATATTAGTAGTTTTTAGCGATTTAGAAGTTTTCATAGCGTGCCGGCTTAATTTAACTTATACCTGTGACGGTTTAAACTAATTTTTAACTGCGCGATGCCGTCGCAGAAAGCGTCGTGTGTTAGGTGTGGGGTAAACCGGTGGTATTCGGAATTTAAGGATTATAACGGCGGTCCAATGGCGATTACCGATAGATCAGTTTGTTTCTTTTGCGAGTTCATGGAGGAATTAGTTGACATAAAACGCAGTGTACGTGAGGTAGCGGGAAGACTTGCAACGCTTGATGAGGGCAGGGGTAGGGCTACGGTTGACGGAAGCCGAACCAATACTAACGTTGAAGACGTTAGTAATTTGAAGGGTGAGGTGCGTAACCTAGTTTCTAGTTTAGGAAGCTTGTCGGGAAGGTTAGATAGAGTTGAGGAAGAGGTTAAGGTTAGTCCGAGAGTAGTAGATAGCGAGGGATTTAGAGAGGTTAAGGGTGGAGGTAGGCCGCGTACGTTAGGTGATAGGAATCCCCCCCTATCGAGGTTTCGAACCCTTTCGCCCAATTGGAAAGGGACGTGAATGAGGGGGAAACTATTTTAATCGGGGACTCTTTAGTGCGCCACATGGACAAAGAGTTCGTTAAACGGAATCCAACCAAGAGGAGGAGGGTCTGTCTCCCAGGGGCCAGGGTTGACAGAGTTAGAGACGAAGTGGATAGGATCGACGTTGCCTCCCGTCACTCAATGTTGGTGACGATGGTAGGAAGCAACGACTCGTATAGGCCCGATACGAGAGTGCCTGACCTTTTGGAGAGATATAGGGGGTTAATTAGGTCCCTGAAGGCGAGGTCAGATAGGTCTTTAGTTCTAGGTATTACCCCTAGGCACGGGTTGGGTCTTAGAATTACGTCAAAAACAATATTTTTGAATAACAAATTAGAAGAGATTTGTGCTGATGAAAATGTACCCTTCGTAAAGCTGTGGTCCGAATTCAGTGATCCTAGCGTTTTTTTAAAAGATGGGGTGCATTTTAATGAAATAGGTAATGCTAGGCTAGGTAGGTTAATAGACGAAAACGTGCGAAAGCTGTATAGGTCGAAGCCTTCTTTAAATGTTGTGGGTCCGGGAAACGCGGGCCCGACGTGATAAATAGTTTAAAACGCGGGCCCGTGGTAAAAAATAACTTAAACGTCTTTTATTGTAACGCGCGTAGTATTAGAAATAAATTAAATGAATTTAAGGAGATAATTTATATCGGCAACTATGATATAGTTGCTATCACTGAAACTTGGTTAAATACCGTGACTCGGGACTTGTTGGGGGAACTTGATATACCGGGTTTTAAACTCTTTACTAATGATAGGTTACATAGGTTTGGTGGAGGCGTTTTGCTGTACATTCGTAATTCCCTTAGGGCTATCGAGGTTAAGTTAGATTTTCCGGCAGCAATTAATGCGATATGTGTTGAAGTTAGGGCGCGCAGTATTAGTTTTAATTTTGTTGTTGTTTATAGACCTCCAGTTCAACCCCTCGATTCAGATGCAAGATTTTACTCACTTCTTGGTAATTTTATTTACAATCGGAATAGTATAATTGTCGGAGACTTTAACTGCCCTAATGTTGATTACGAGAATTTTACTGGTAATGAGGAGGGTTTGAGATTGGTTGAGTTTATGGACGATAACTTTTACGACAGATAGTTACCGAACCAACGCGCGGTGACAATATTTTAGATTTGGTGATGACGAACGGCGAGAATATAGTCGAAGGTTTAGAAGTAGGCGAGAGTTTAGGATGTAGTGATCATCAAATTCTTAGGTTTAATTTAGCGATAAAAAATACTCAGGATAGTAACGTAATAGAAGTCCCTGATTTTCGAAGGGCTAATTTTGATAGTTTTGCTGATAGGATGAGAGTAGTGGACTGGGATAACTTATTTATGGGCAATGACTCAAATTTCCGTTGGGTGGCGTTTAAAGAAAGTTTTAGGAATATTGAAAGAGAGTTTATTCCTCGTAGGCCTAAGCGCGCTAGAAATCGTGGTAGGCCGAAGTGGTGGACTAAGAAAATAGGAGAGTTCATAAACGAGCGGAATAGAGCGTATAGACTTAGTAAGCGCAATGGCACGGCAGCTAACTTTAATAGATAGATCGAGCTTAGGCGTCAGGTTAAAAGATCAGTTAGGAATGCCAAGCGTAATTTAGAGATACTTATAGCTGCGGATAGTAAACATAATCCAAAAAAGTTTTTTGAATACGTAAATGATCGTAAGCCGGTAAAAAATAACATAGGCCCTCTAGTGGATGTTAATGGCGCTTTGGTTTCTGACGCTCAGGCAATGGCGGGTATTTTCAATAACTTTTTTGCGACTGATTTTACCGTAAAAGACATAAATAATGTCCCCGACGTGGATGATATCGTTCCATTTAGTAGCGAGACTATTTTGGATGTAATAACTGTTTACGAGGCTGAGATTGCGCATTATATCGATATGCTAAAAGTTAGCAAGGCTCCAGGCCCTGACGCTTTTTATCCCAGACATTTGAAAGATTTGAAAGAAGTTATCGTAGGCCCCTTAACGAAGATTTTCAATCAGTCACTCGAAACGGGGATTATTCCTGAAGACTTCAAATTAGCTAACGTCACGCCTATTTTTAAAAAAGGCGACCGCGCAGTAACTAGCTATTATAGGCCCATTAGCTTAACGTCAATTGTCGGTAAACTTTTGTAATCCGTAGTTAGGGATCGTATCATCGATCACTTAGAAAGTAGAGATTTGATTAATAATAGTCAGCATGGGTTTCGACGCCATAGGTCTTGTTTAACTAATTTGTTAGAATTTTATAACGAAATAGTGCGCGAATACGATAGGCATAGAGCAGCTGACCTTATTTATTTAGATTTTAAAAAGGCGTTCGAAAGAGTTCCGCATAGGAGACTAATTGCGAAGGTCAAAGCGCACGGTATACGCGGTCAGGTAGCTAACTGGTTAGAAGAATGGCTTCGTGCTAGAAGGCAGAGGGTCGTAGTTAATGTTAGTGAATCAGGGTGGTTAGATGTAGGTAGCGGTGTCCCACAGGGTTCAGTGTTAGGCCCATTGTTATTCGTAATTTACATTAACGACATAGATGTAGGATTGACTAATAACGTGTCAAAATTCGCGGACGATACTAAAATAGGCGGTAAGGTTGTTAACGAGGACGATAGAAATAGGATCCAAGATGATGTAAATAGGATTATGGAGTGGACAGATAAGTGGCAGATGCCATTTAACGTAGACAAATGTAAAGTTTTGCATATAGGTTCTCGCAACAATAATTACACGTACATGATGGATGATATGGAGTTAGCGAGCGTTGACGAGGAAGTAGATTTAGGCGTACGCGTATCTAAGGATTTAAGGGTTAGGAACCAGTGCCTGGAGTCTTGCGCAAAATCTAATAGAATGTTAGGCTTCATAGCGCGTAATTTCGAATTTAAATCGAAGGATATTATATTGCCCCTTTACAAGACCCTAGTTAGGCCTCATTTAGAATATGCCGTTCAGTTTTGGTGCCCGTACTTGCGTGAGGATATTGATAGGTTAGAAAGGGTTCAGCGTCGTGCCACGAAACTTATTCCGTCATTGCGCAATAAGCCTTATGAAGATAGGATTAAAGAGTTAGACCTGTATTCACTCGAAACTAGAAGATTAAGGGGGGAGCTTATTGAAGTTTTCAAAATCGTTAATAACATCGATAACGTAAATTTTGACAAATTGTTCACTTTCGATAATAGTAATACTCGCAATAACGGATTTAAGTTGCGTGGCAGACGTTTCATTACAAATATCGCTAAAAACTTCTTTACGTTTAAAGTAATTGATAAATGGAATAATCTTCCCGCGTCAGTCGTTCATTCTATCAGCGTTAATATGTTTAAGAACCGTCTTGACAGACATTTTAAAAGTATTAACGTTGTTTAATATAAAAAAACAAAGTTAGCAACAGGAGCTCTGGTGGTGGTGCTCGAGGATGAGTCTGTTGACGATGAATGCCAGCTTGTGACATGCCAGCGTGTGATGCCAGCAATAAAATTATTAAAAAAAAAAAAATTAGACTAACACGAACGTAGATGTAGCTCGTAGCGTAAACTAATCCACTTTTTGTTTAACTTTACCTACTTTTTTCTTTTTTTTTTACTTTGCATGTCTGTAACTCTTTTCTCGCATGTTTGTAGTTTGCATGGTATGACTGTGAGTTAAGACTGTGTTTGCATGGTTTGTAAGCGTTCTTATTTTACTTCTTTTCATGTTTCACCCCTCTCCTATTCTCTCCGACTATTTTTCTGACTTGTCGGCAGTGGCCGGCGGATGATGATGGTGTCTTTTTTCTCTTTTTCTGAATGAAAGTTAACCCACGAATGATAGGTGTTGCTCCTTACTTAACCCCTTATTCTCCTCTCTTCTCTTAACCCCCTACTCTTTCCTTTCTCTCGGGCTAACCTTAGAGTGGATCTTAGGGTCTTTGTTAGCCTTAGCTTCTGTAGATCTGTAGATGCAAATAAGAGGTAATGTACAGTTTAAAGACACTTTATTATTCACACCTTGTAAATTACCATAGCTACCCAAGGTGATGGTCGTAGCCGCTGAAGTTTCAAAAGGACATTTTCCTTACACGTTCCTCTCTAGCGAAACTTCAAATTACTTGGTACTACCTACACTCAAACATTAATTTAGCTATGAATGTATCAGTGCAGATGAACGTGAAGATTTTGACCGATACTACAACAGTTTTAATGAATGTAATCCTTATAATATAGCTGATGAATGTGGGCATTATTGCTTGAATGATGTGATCGTGCTTAGAGTATGTTTCCAGGCCTTTAGAAGGATGTACATAGGTCGTTTCAAATTCGATCCGTTGCAAGTCACAACCACCATCGCCTCATTATGTTTTACGGTGTTCAAGAATAACTTTATACCTAAAGACACCTTAGCCGTTATTCACAGAAACAATCCCCACAGTTATGGGCACAAGGCTATTTACTGGCTCATACACCTACAGCAGCAGACAGGTGTATACATAAAGCATGCCCGCAACACGGGCGAAGTACCCATTAAGGTTAATGGTCGTGTTTTTTGGGTTGATGGTCTAAGTGAAACCGTGCCACTGGTAAGAAGACTGTTTACTCCTTTAGCGGTTGCTGCTGGCACGGATGCCCCCGTCCTGAGTGTGGAATCACAGGAGATATACCCGGTAGATCTCCTGTCGACTGTCTTGCGTGGACCCGCACTCGCGATCAACTTATAGGCTCCCAGTTCACTCAAAACGTCTTTTGGGAGCATGAGTATGATGCACGGATGGAGACAGATTGGCAGTACCGTGAAGAAATAAACACGATCAAACGTTTAATGGTGCTGGATCAAATGCGGTGATAGCTTGTTCGGAGGGCGTACAAATCCCTTCAAGCTATACTTTCCGCCTACGGAGGGTGTGAAACTCCATTACTACGACTTCTGTTCTGTATACCCCTACGTGATGAAGAACAATCAGTATCCCGTAGGTGCACCTGAGGAACTGGTGGGACCTGACCTACCCACCATCGAGGTGTTCTCAACAAATTTGAACGGGTACTATTTCGGCCTTTCTTTTGTAGACGTGCTCCCCCCTCGCGATTTATGGATGCCGATCTTACCCATCGTTGTCGATCACAAGCTCATGTTTCCCTTGTGCGTGAAGTGCGCAGAAGAGAACAATGGTGATTGTGACCATGCACCCAACATACACCCCACCAGCGTAAGATTAGAGGTGTATATACAAGTCCAGAACTGGATCTAGCTGTTCGCCATGGCTACAGCATATTGGAGATACATGAGGTGTGGAGGTTTCAGAAGCTATCCAACCTTTTCACGTCATATGTAAGCTTTTTTGAAAGATAAGGTCGAAGCATCAGGGTATCCGCGAGGAGTTGATACCGAGGATGAAAAGTCGGCCTATATTCAACGTTACCGTGACCGTGAAGGTATACAGCTTGACCGTTCCCAAATTGTAAAGAACCCTGGCAAGCGCTTTAGTGCAAAGTTGTGTCTAAACAGTCTCTGGGGAAAATTTGCACAGAATACCGGCAAAGGGAACATTCATTTGGCACAATGTTATAGTGAAGTCTGGGATTATGCCAACGCTCCCGATAAGGAGGTCATGGAGATCGTGAATGTAGTTAATACTTACATAATAAAGTACAACAATACCGAAATAGCCACAGATACCTCATGGGTTACAAACATAGCTGTAGTCAGCTTCACAACGGCCTACGCACGTATCAAACTTTGAGTCCTATTGCATTCTCTTGGGCGGAGGGTATAGTACGCTGATACTGATAGTGTGATATTCACTGAGAGGGAGGGTGAATACATGCCTCCTATTGGTGAATTCCTCGATGAATTGACTGATGAGATCAAGGATGAGTATGGAGACACCCCATACGTCGACTCTTTTGCCTCAACAGGGCCAAAAACGTATGGGGTACGGGTGAGGGTGGGGGAGGATATGAAATATATTGTGAAGGCAAAGGGTATCACGCTCAACCAGGCGAATCGGCGGGTCGTTAACTTTGAATCGTTGAAGGATCTAGTGTGCTTGGATGATGGTGATGAGGGCGACCGGCCGCCCCAACTAACTGTAGGTACCCACAATTTTTGGGCGCAGAAGCTGGAGAGCGTGAATGAATTTAGGGGTACAAAGGTGTGCCGTAACACCTACAGGAAACGTTACGAGGTACCTGGTACCTATGATACCGTACCCTTGATACCATAATCTTTAATGTGTCTATTTTTAGTTTATTTATTACACGTATTTGTAAATATATATACACGTTGAATATAATCTTTGATGTGCCTATTGTTAACTTATTTATTACACGTATTTGTAAATATATACACCTTGAATATTTCGTTTATTAAATATATCTTGTTTCAGTTAGCGTTTCAATTTCTCCTTTGTGTGTGTTTGTGTGTGTGTGTGTGCACACAGGAGAAAATTCTAAGCCCCGCCCAGCGTGTGTACAGGAGAAAGTTCTAAGCTCTGCCCACCTGTATGATTGAACACGTGACTCCTGCTACTACCTGGGCTTCCCTGCGTGCTCAGTTAATCGCCATAAGCCCTGGACCTCAGGCATGTATTCTCTCACGTAAACAGAAAATAGTAATGGCTACCTTTAATATTGAGTGTTCGACGTTTATGAAATGGTATTCTGCAAAGTGTCAAGATGTGGTGGATACTGAAAAACTCCCTATTCCACCCTCCTTTGATGCTTTTAAGGCTACATTGAATCGTGCGAAGGAGTAAGATGCACAAATACTCTATGGTTATTCTGGTGAGAGCATTGTAGGATTTCGTGGGACAAGTGATGTATTGAACTATGTTGTAGGACTACACTTTATAAAAGTTTACATATACCGTGAAGTAAAAGAAACAACACGTGCAAAAGAGAAACAACGGATATGGATAGTGAGTCTTGTTGATGAGTGGTATGAAAAGCGATATTATGTCATGTTGCATCATACCGTGTATTCGTACCCTGCGACTGAGAATGTAAATCTTGTCATCATAGAGAATCTTAAGTATTTTTATCACAATATTAATATATATCATGACGAAATTTGTAGTGAGGTTGTGGCTAATGCCCTGTGTGAGTTTTTAACAGACTTTAGAGACGAGTATTGCTTGTTAAACAAAAAGGAAAAATATGGGCATATGTTCCTCTCAAATAGTGCGCCGGATTGTGAAGATGTTTAGTTTGTAGAAATGAACTTGTGGTGAGTGATAAAACATTAAAACCGTTGTAAAATGTGTTTAGTTCGTGAAAATCTCCCTTTGCAAAAATGTCTGGTGCGTATTCGGGGAAGTGGGAGTGATAAAACATTAAAACCGATATTACTTTATGTATCGGAAAATTTCTCAAAACACCTTCCCAATATAATGGGATACAACGAGTCTTGTTGGAACAGCGCCGTACACGTTTCATTAGCTTATGGTGTGACTCACACCCCCCGTCGAGCCGATGCGTTGCATGTGGCTCATAGTTATCTCAGAGCTTGAACCGACTGGACGTGCGCTCCTCGAATACGATGGAACTTCCTTTGAGCAGCATTCTGAACGCCATGTACGATGTGTCCGTGACGAAGTCGTTGCGAGTGTTCAGGCGTAAATCCGGTGTCGTTAACTATGTACTGGAAACGGATTGTAGACAAACAAACAAACGGAATGTTGTTTATTTAAGTGTCGAGGAGATGAATAGAATCTTCGTGATAGTTGAGAAGTGGAGTGAGGATCGTTATAAAATTCCTACAGTGTAGGTACAAGAAGAGAACAGATTAGTGACACCCCCTCATATGCCGTTGTTTGTACGTTGTGTATAAATAACGATCGGCCATGCATTGATATACGGCTGATGTGGAAGAATGCTTCTGATAATAACGCTTTTGTCCCTACGCGAAACCATTTCATCCTCGACAGAATGTTTGAAATCGTCGGATTCCGCAAGCTGAAGCTTATATTAGACGCATGTGTTACGGATATGCTTCATTTTAATGCAGTTCTTAAATACGCATACGCCGCTCTGGACGATTGGTTTACCGAGTATAGGGCTGAACAAGGTGAGAATGGTCTAGAGCTGGATGCTTATTTAAAAAGTTTAGACTCTTTGAAATATCATGAGCTTTGGTACAAATCACTTAAGTGGTACAGGGCTGAGCTCACCTACACCGTTCACCCTGAAGAACTATTTCTTTATATAATGGGCAGTTGTCGTAACGACTTAGAGGATTATTTCAACTGTCGCTATGCAGTGTGAAGAAGAGTTTACGATTGAAAAGCTCGGGTCGGTAGAAATAAACCCTCGATTGGAAAAGCGTGTTTATAAACTTATATTTGACGTTGTGGCTAACGATGACCTCTTTGTGCGTGCTTTTGATTGTATTCTAGACGTAGTTAAAGATAACTTACCAACCGGATGTAAGTGGGCACAAAAATAGTACTGAACGATATGAAGGTCCTTTATATAGAGTACAGGTTTCCCTATACCTTCAGCGGTGAAATAATATTAAACCGCGTATACTGTGTAGTGCAAAGCAATAGCGGTGTGTTTGTAGACTCGATTACGTGTGAGTTTAGTGTTTTGCGCAGTAAAACAAAGTGAGAGTATTTATTTTCAATATATTTCTTTTTTATTTTGTTTTTTGATCATTCCAATGTATACAGGGTGTCCCATAAGTCCGCCATCATAGGAAAAATAATAAAAAAAAGGCAAAACAAAAGCTTTTATTTACAGAACGTGCTCAATATGTCCACCATTGTTTTCAATACACAAATTCAGACGTGATACCCAGTCAGCAAGCACACGGTGAATGATGTCAGGAGTAATGGTGTTACATGCCCCAATAATGCGCTGCCGAAAATGTTCAACACTCCTAATTTTCTCTGCGTATACCAGCGCTTTCAAGTGGCCCCAGAGATAAAAATATAGTGGCGTGAGATCCAGGCTTCTAGCTGGCCATTCCACAGGCCCTCCACGTCCTATCCAATGACCAGGGAATTGTTGGTACAGGTATTCCCTTACTTGGGTGCTATAATGTGCAGGAGCGCAGTCTTGCTTGAACCATGTTGGGAAATTTCCTTCTTCGTTCAAGACACTGGGAAATGCTTCTTCCTTGAGCATACGTAGGTAGGTGCCTCCAGTGACATGTTCATCGAAAAAGAGGGGGCCTATGATGCGATCCTTCCAAATGCCACACCATACCATCACCCGAGATGCACCTTGTTCCTTTGAAGAGGTATACCAGTGAGGGTTGTTTTGAGACCAGTAGCGGGTGTTCTGTCGATTTACCTCACCATTTCCATAAAGTCAGTCTCGTCACTGAACAGAATAGTGGACAGGAAATTGGCATCCCGAGCATAAGAAAAATATGAATTTCTCCTATAATGCCGGACTTAATGGACACCCTCTATTTATTTCCTATATATTTCCATATTATAATTGTGCATATATATTTCTCATGTACTGTTATATTGACGATTATATTTTTTGATTATATACATATTCCTCGTTGATATTTCTTAAACTATTATTATTTTTAATTTTATTTTTGATCATTCCAATGTATATTTATTTTCTATATATTTAAAATTTTTGTCTAAATAAACAGAATGATGTAATGTTGTTTTATTTAATTCTTTTGGTTGAAAATGATAATTAATTATACCCAATGGCTGGTTACGCCTTCTAAACCGACTGACGGATTTCTAAGCCAACTGTCAAGAATATATGCTTTAGTTAATTAAATAGAGCAATCTGGCAACTCAGCCTGTACAAGCCATTTACGCCTTCTAAGTCAACTGGCGTATTAAGCCAACTGACGGATTTACACCTTATAAGACAGCGGGCGCTCTGCTGAAGTCTTAATATGCACTTAGCTCCAGCCAGGTGAACACCTCTCTTCCTTTCTCTCCTTCTCCACTCTCTTGGGGGATAACTCCGCCTCCAAGTTTCATAACCCCTTGTTGCTCTTGCAACATTACCCCTCCCCCTTTGCATAACCCCTCCCCTTCATAGCACCCACCCCACCCCCCTTGTTGATACCCTAACCCCCTTGTTGCATAACCCATTGCACCATTGCTCAATATCCCACTGCAACCTTCTTGCACTCGTCCATTTTGCCCCATACTACTGAAGGGAACCATGTGGAGAAGGTTTTCCACAGGAAAATAAATTTTTGTAAAATTTAACAATTTCATTGTTTATCTAAATTAACGTATGAATCCTTTTATTCTGTTTGCATAAATTAAAGTATTAATCTTTGAATTTTTAATATTTTATAACTCGCCTCGATACCCCAGTGGCCTCTTTCTTAACCTTAACGACTTCAGTGTGCCAAATCTATAATCTTAACCCTTTAAGGACTGAAGATGCCAATTGCTAACGTTTCAAATACACGCATTCATAACTTAACCCTACAAAAAATTCAGGGCTTAAAGGGTTAAACAGAGATTCCTAAATTCTAAATGTTCATTTCGGCTAATATAAACCACATAAAGGAGTTAAGTGTAGAACCAAAATTATATAAATTCCTTTGCTAATATCATTGTTAGACAACCTTTGCAACCTTAAGAATCTTTTGTAAACGTGGCACCATGGGAGTTTCTCCAGGGCAAAGTGCAAACACTTTGAAACGGCAGTCGAAGCCTCACCCCTCTTGCGAGTGCGTGCCTCGCCCTTTGGGCAGCCGGTTCGGCTCAGGTCCTTGGTTCGTTAATAACTCTCTAAGCAAGTGTCATGTTAAGGATTTGATTTTCTAATTACTGTGCATGTAACTTAACCACCCCGACTTATGTTGTGTATTTAAATGTATATTATAACAAACCATTTGTTATCATCTAGTTAGAATTAGTTAGGATGTTATATTATTGTATTAATATCATTCTAGAGGGAAGAGCCCTGTAAAAATGAACAATGAATAATCCCATCATTCATATAATTCTGATGATACTTCGTAATATTTATATAAGCTTTATATTCTTATTCATATATTCATTTTGACATATCGAGTCCAAAATCGTATGACACGAGTTTGAAAAAAAATTTGATTTACTTTCTGTTTTATAATTGGTGAATTATTTCCTTGTAAACTACTTAATCATTTTTGTATAAAGCCCAAAATCGTACAACGCTGACACAAGTTTGGATACATTTTTGATTTGCTTTCTATTTTATAATTGGTTAACTATTGCTGTTTAAACAACTTAATCATTTTCGCAGACTTAGCTTAATAATGTAATCTTGTTCATTTTCTGTATACATTCTCTCTTCGTTGTAAATGAAGTCATGTCCTGCTTAACGTTTAATTTTTAATCTTAAGCCTTTAATTTTCGCCATGTGCCTGTTTGTTTGTAATTCGTGATGGGAAAGCATATTTCAATTCCATTTTTAGTTAACTCGGCAGATCATGATAACATTAGATCTGTCAATATACGGTTCAAATAAAATATGGCTTCCTCTTGCTTAACAGTTTACACATTGCTTCAGCAAAAATGTTTGTTTTGTCTTTTAATGTTTTATAAAGTAAATCAGCCTATTGAGAATAATAAAAAAAACAGCATTAAATAATAATGACATCAGTTGGAAGTTTAGTATAAGAGCCCATAAAATTTCTCCATTGTTCATTCCGACTAGACTGATCTAACGTAGAGGCTGAGCGTTACCTGTAACATTTTAGCAGTAAAATATAGTAAGAAATATCTTTGTCTTCTCCTTCGAGCCTTGCTTTCTTGAGAGAATTTAGACTTAAATAGAGAGAAATAATTTCTTCATCAGAGCCGCTCAGCTCAGTACCACAGGAAACAAAATTAGCGCCGCTACTCTTCATAATCCTGACATAGATCATAACCAGAGACAGCACAGTAACATCCGATGACACAAAGATCATTAGAAAATAAGAAATCTAGAAGATCTCTACAAGCAGAATGTTTTTGTGCATTATTTTTTGCGGTCATACTATTCTCAGCTTTCCCAAGATTCCTGACTTATGGATTTGGTTTTATATATATATAATTATATATATATAATATATATATATATATATATATGTGTGTGTCTGTGTGTGTGTGTGTATGTGTGTGTGTATGTCTTAATTGCCACTTGCAGTCTCTACCACGATGGTTTCAAATATTTGCAAAATATATGTTTGCAGTCATACTATTCGATCCTCAACTTTGAGTAATGTATTCGGCTTGACTTTTTACCTGCCATTTCTCGCGTAGGAGAAAATGAATGTCTGTTTGGACTGGTAGATAAATGGGCGCCCTAGGTATCCTAGTGGTTAAGACGCTGGGGTGCTGGTTGAGAGATCGAGTCCGGGCAATAAAGTTGTGATTTCAGCCTGCCCGTGCTGCAGCTTAGTTTGGATTCCACGTTAAACTGAAGGTCCAAGGCGGAGTGAAAAGCTTGACTCTCGTCAAAATGAACAATTCGGTGAGAAGGAAAACCGAGTTAGCTATTATTATTACTACTGTATATACTGTATATATACTGTATACTGTATATTTATATATATATATATATATATTGTTGCATATAGAAATATGATAAGGAAAATCATTACTTAATCAAAGGCTAATTTAGCCTATAAATAATTTGGTAAAGAATCACGTGATGCTTATATATATATTTAAGTTCAGTTTTAACTTCATTATAATAATAATAATGGCGAATTTAATAATACGAGTGGAAGGAGACAAAAACCAGTTTTGGAGACGAGAAGTGGGACAATTCAACCTTTGCGGTCGGCTCAGCGATAATCCTCCTTTCCTCGAATAAAAAGAGAAGTTGTTTTAACGAATGCCTTCCTTGCAGTGACGACTGGCGTATAGGAGCGATGGAGCGATGGAGCGGTCGCTCCCCCTTGCTTGAAACGATAAATATTAATTTAACAGATAAAAAATATATTAATTTTAAGATATTCAACAATTATTTTTATATTTTATTAAAATATTTTTTTAATACAAATTTATGGCTTCTTTTGACATATAAGTACCGTACGGAAGCACCATGTGATTGTTTATGTACTAGAATTCTAAAAATTATAAATTTTATGAAATCGCACCCCCATACATTTATACCACGAGTCGCCACTGCTTCCTTGTCTTTCGAATTATAGGTAAAATGAAAATTATTCTTATAGAATATTTCTCATTTAATTCTTTTATCAATTACTTTGATTTCGCGGATTTTGTTTTTATAAAAAATATAGAAGATATATAGAAAGGATTGCCAAAAGTAAATAGACACAGTATAATTTCTAAGGTATTTGAATAAATGAAAGTGTTTCATGAATTATAGGTAAATTGAATATTATTCTCAGAGAATATGTTATTGGAATAATGTACAATATAAAGAGTCCTGTGTATTTCTTTTATTATTAATATTATTAAGATGAATGATTTCTTTTGCTATGCCATGGATTAATTGTCTTGAGGGGTTATGTTTGAATGTAATCTACGTTTTTCACTCCACCTTAGACCCACAGTATACACAGAAGACACACGGGGGGCTTATGTTTAAATGTAATCTAATTTTTAACAGTGATTTCGAAATAAAGTCAATAATGTGTGTGGGTGTGTGTGTGTGTGTGTGTGTGTGTGTGTGTGTGTGTCGTCTTCAATTTTTCGAGTATTAACTCTCTCTCTCTCTCTCTCTCTCTCTCTCTGTATAAATAGAAATTAGATTCAGTTAGATATATAGAAAGTATTGTCAAAAGTAAATAGACAAAGAATACATTCTAAGGTGTTAGAATAAATGAAAGCGAATTATAGGTAAATTTAATATTATTCTTAGAAAATATGTTATTGGAATGATTTCTTTTGCTAAGCCAATTGTCTAATGTATTTCTTTCTTTTATTATTAATATTAATTTGAACGACGTTTAAATAATTAGTTCTCTTGCTGAAGAACTTTAAGGAGAAATTCGGTCTTGCCTTTAATAAATAAATAAATAAGTGGAAACTCGTCTAAATAAGTTAAAATAAATGGCGCAACCTGGCAAGTCAACCTAATAAGGTATACCTGAACAATTAAAAAACATTATTTGGCAATTCATCTATATAAAAATTTAAAAAAATGGTGCTCTCTAGCAACTCACGATCCTCTATATAACAGCTGCTTGGCCCATGGATGCTCATAATACGTCTGGCTCCAGCCAGACGAACACCTCCTTCCTTCTTAGGTTAAGGCTTAGGTTAGGTTTCCCTTTGGGGGTGAGGACATCCCACCTTCTCCCCCAAAGACCTCCTCCTTCTCCTTTCTCTTCCTCTCTTAGGTTAAGGCTACCCCTTTAGGGGAGGTCATCCTCCCTTCTCCCCCCGAAGCTCCCTCCCCTCTCTCCTTGGCAGCATCGAGTTGTTGCATAACCCTACTCCCCTTTGCAGCATTGATGTTGCATACCCCCCTCCCCTCCCCTTCATTGCATAACCCCCTCCCTTTGTTGCATTACCCTTTGTAACATTGAACAACATTTGCAATTGCATTGCACCATTCTTGCACTCGTCCATTTTTCGATCATACTACTCGCCCCAATATACGGTGCATATATATATATATATATATATATATATATATATATATACGGCGGGGCTGTGAGGAGTATGTGATGAAAAATGCTTTAGTCTTCTCTAGGAGGTTAACTGCCACGTCCAGTTGTATCTCGGCAGATTGTAGGAGCTTGCTGACACTGTTGATTTTGGAGAGGATATCATACCATACTGCAGTGCAAATCTGAAGTCTAAATGA
Source organism: Bathynomus jamesi (assembly GCA_023014485.1). Lineage (NCBI taxonomy): Eukaryota > Metazoa > Arthropoda > Malacostraca > Isopoda > Cirolanidae > Bathynomus > Bathynomus jamesi. The sequence continues at coordinate 119,230 of JAJOZX010002992.1, forward strand.
CCCCACCTCCTCTGCCAAAGATTGTGCCTCAATTTTTGTTGCAGCATCTGTTGTCTTTTCCCTGACCTCCAACAATGCCTCCCTTATCATAGAGGCCTGATAACGCAAAGGCTCAATACTTTTAAGTCGGCTTTCCCACCTCGTTTCACTCCAGGACTTTAGAGTGATAGTGACATACTGTTTCAAAATAGTCCATCGTTGAGGTGCTGCTGAGAACAAATTGCATACTTTTTGTACATATCCAAAGAAGCTTGTGGCATCTATGGAGGTTCAAGGCATGTGCTCCACAAGGTACACTGCTTACAATAAGTCTCGCGCCTCTGTCTCGTCCCAAGCTAGTCTGTTAGGTATAAAATGGGCGGTCCTTATGGCAGCGGAGGTGTGTTCGGATTGGTGCACATAGTTGATCTAACCCCATCAATGACGTCCATTATTACGTCACTTCTGCTACATTTTAGTGTTTAAAAAACAAATGATTAAGAAGCAGAATGACCAAGTTTCGGGATGTTGGGATGGTTATGGAGCAATCCTAGTCATCATAATATTAGCTGGGCATTACATTATACCGTCTCAATATATACTGTAGACTATAGGGAACGACTAATTCCGCAAATATCCCAAATCATGGCATGATACCTACGTTATTTTGACGCAGGTCTAAATTATTTGCTCAAATGGAATGATTGATATTAAGTAATTGTTGGGAATTGTTGTCAATATTATTGTTTGTGATACATATCCTACGTGAAGAATCTAATGATCAAATTCCTCAGTGAACCTCTCACGCGCTCGCATTTCGAGGAAGTCACGGTCGTCTCACTAATAGATAGTTTATCCATTGTTTTAAGTGGTAACCTATTCCATCTTATGAAAGTCATTAGTCTAAAGCAAGACTGGTGGGCCGTGAATCAGAGAAATTTGCATTTGATTTGTTCATCGTAATTATTACGTAATACAGTATACTGTATATAGTAGTATAAGAGTTTATTGGTAGCATATCATATGACAATTCCCATAAACATGTGATGGCCTCGATGTTGCCAGTTTTTATTTTTTTCCTGAAACTATTACCTTCTCATAGTTTGTTTCAACAATGCATATATTATCATCTCCACGAGCGTAGACATTGCAAGAAAAGATTCTAACTAAGGATAAGTAAAGTTCTTTCATGGTCACAATATATACTTTTATAGATGTCAAACATAAAAATATAATAAAATTCTATATTAACATAAATATATATTCGATACACATTTACGTCATGGCTTTAACATCAGTATTTCGTATAGCTTCCTCCGGCATCAATAATTTCTTGCAATCGTTGCGGCATAGAAGAGGCCAGATTGTAGGAATGTTTGGTGTTCGACGTAAGCTCTCCCAACTATTCCTCGTGTGAGCTAAAAGTGCTTCAAATGTTCTTTCATTGCGTTGCTCCCATTCGTTAATCATTATTGCCCAAAGGTTTTCAATCGGATTCATATCAGGAGAACATGGTGGCAGAATTAGATTAATAATCTCTGCCTCCCTTTCCTCCTCCCTTCGTAATTCCCCACCCAACCTCGTTTCCTTCGACATAGCAACGCTTACCTCCATCCTCATTCCACTTCCTTCATTAAACCTATTATCGCTTTTACTGTCCCTTCCTTCCATCCTTCAATGCCAGCGTTCTTAAACCTAGCACATAAATTATATAATATGGAATCTAACACCTTAGATCTCTACGCATTCATGTTACTTGAAGACGCCTGTGTCTTAGGGGAATCTAAGTGTTGAGAGTGGGCTTGAGGGGGTAGTCTATAGATTACTACAGATGACCTTGAACGCTCCAACTATTTAAAAATGATTATTTATTACGCACATCATATGGCATAATACACACATGAATTTAAGTATCTTACACTATAGGAATGGAATTGAATCCACCAGAGTTAAAAAGTCGCAAAATATGATAGATTAGTTTGTATTAAGAGGTTACTAAGAGAAAAGGATTTGGGATAGAGCGGAAGGCAGAGTATATATTTTCTCGAGTTTCGGTTATTATTAACGATACATTGCCATGCGGTGAGAGAGAGAGAGAGAGAGAGAGAGAGAGAGAGAGAGACAAGGAGTTACAAGGAAAAGAAGTACCTCAAAAGGCCTTGCGGCCCATACCGAGGAGGTACCAATGACAACGGGTGCCAGGGAAAATTTTTACACCCTCAAATAGTGTGCAAGATTTGGTCTAACCTTTACTTAAAATGATCCACAGAGGAACTTTTCACAACTTCTGAAGGTAACCTGTTCCACGTGTCACAGACCTTATACGTAAAGTAATTCCCACACACACTAGTCCTAAACCGCTTCAAATCCAACTTCCAACCATTGTTGCGAGTTGGGTTATCATTTAAACTAAACATGCTTCTAAAATCGACATCGTTGAACCCGCGTAAGAGCTTGAAAACCTCGATCAGTTGACCGCGCAGCCTCCGAGTTTCCAGTGAAAACAAGTCCAGGGCGCGTAACCGTCGATTGTAGCCCAAATGCCTAACGGAAGGGATTAACTTTGTGGCCCTCGCCTGCACTCGCTCCAGCCTCTCAATATTTTTCCTGAGGGTGGGCGACCAAAACTGCACAGCATATTCCAGGTGCGGCCGAACCAGGGAATTGTACAGAGAGAGCACAATCTCCTTGTTCCGAAACTGAAATTGCCTCCTGATATAACCTAACAGCTTCTGGGCTTTCTTTTCAACCTCTACGCACTGTTTGGTAAACTTAAGGTCGGTGCTAATTAGCACACCCGTCCTTTTCCAAATCAGTCGCCTCGATATTACTCCCCAACATTGAGTAGTCCGACTTGGGATTGGCATAGCCAATGTGCATCACTTTGCATTTACCCAAGTTAAACGGCATTTGCCACTTTTCGGACCACTCTCCTATCCTACCTAGGTTTGCACGCAGTTCCTCGATCGCTTCGGGCGTCCCAACATTGGCCCCAAGTTTGGTGTCATCAGCGAATTTGGCGATCCGACTGACGATGCCACCGTCGATATCATTTATGTAAATGATAAACAACAGTGGCCCCAAAACGGAACCCTGAGGAACCCCACTAGTGACCGAGGCCCAACCCGAACTAACCCCTTTAATTACAACCCTCTGCCGCCTATTTCAGCCAGTTTTCAATCACAACGCGCCCATCCCACCGGCCCTACGAAGCGGGCCCTACCTTTACTCCTTGTATTTTACGACGCCTAAAACTTCATCAACCAAAGCATAGCGCTCATTGTTTCAAAATTTGTTAATATGTATCTGTGTAGCGGTAACGCCAACAGATGGAACTGCTTTCGCCATATCGTGAGCTGAACCTACTTAAATATATACATATTTCGCATGTCTATCTCCGTCTGTGTAACGATGACGCTACCAGATCGAAATCTACTAAAACGCAAGGAAACGCCTACACTAACTAGTCTTTCTAGCAAAGAACGCAGCGTCTCACTGATCTGAGTATGAACTGCAAATCACCCAGAACTCACAGCAAGGGAAGGTTGCTGCGCATGTGAGTTCCACAACGCGCCCATCCCACCGGCCCTACGAAGCGGGCCCTACCTTTACCCCTTGTATTTTACGACGCCTAAAAACTTCATCAACCAAAGCATAGCGCTCATTGTTTCAAAATTTGTTAATATGTATCTGTGTAGCGGTAACGCCAACAGATGGAACTGCTTTCGCCATATCGTCAGCTGAACCTACTTAAATATATACATATTTCGCATGTCTACCTCCGTCTGTGTAACGATGACGCTACCAGATCGAAATCTACTAAAACGCAAGGAAACGCCTACACTTACTAGTCTTTCTAGCAAAGAACGCAGCGGCTCGCTGATCTGAGTATGAACTGCAAATCACCCAGAACTCACCACGGGGAGACAGACAGACAGACAGACAGACAGAGACAGAGAGAGACAGAGACAGAGAGAGACACAGACACAGAGAGAGAGACACACACAGAGAGCTTTCAAATCACACCTTTTAAATGGTTTGTGGGTAAAGGCTTCACATATGTTATTTTAGTCCAGGGTAGTTTATGTGGAGGTGTTAACGTAACTTGCACTTGGGACTGTTAATTGTAAGACAACTACCATAGCTGGGACTGAGACACGTTATCCCCTGCATACTTTATATATATCTATATACAGTATGTCTCTATATATAAATAGATAGAGTGATCGACACAATGATAATGTGGACGTCATTGATGGGGTTAGAGCAATTATGTGCACCAATCCGAACACACCTCCGCTGCCATAAGGACCGCCCATTTTATACCTAACAGACTAGCTTGGGACGAGACAGAGGCGCGAGACTTATTGTAAGCACTGTACATTAGGGTGGAGCGAAAAATACTTTTTTTCTAGTATGAAGTTCTAATAGTGATTAAAAGTTGCATTTAGTGGACAATATATACCTGCCAAAATATGAGTTCATTTGTTTAATATTTTCAGCTGCCACCAGGGGGCTAAAGTTAACACAATTTTGGGTAAAAAGGAAAAAAATGCTTCTATTTTAGGTTTATCAAACTATTATAAAATTTTATCTTAGAATTATCTAATAGTTTGATTAAGATTCTTAAATGATAAGAATTCGTTTTGTAAAAATGCCTTTTCATATGCTTAATATCTTCAGCTGCCACAAGAGGGCTGAATTTAACTTAAAAATGACAATTAAGTATGATTCTGTATTTACTTGAAAAAGGGAACAGTAATAAATTAGGATGTCTCTCCTCCTTTATACTGGCTTGAGACAGTTAAGAAACGTTATTTCGTGCCTTAGGGGAGTTACCACCCTTTCCCCAACCAACCTCCCTGTAGAAAGGGTTCTTGCTGAAGACTATTTAGTAATTTGCTTTTGTGTCAAATTTTGGCTGTTTTTTCTTTGATTCTAATGTAGCACGAATCCAACCGTCTCTGTTTGTAGGTCCGCAGACTGATCCAGCAGCGTCTGTAACGAGCTTGACGCATCTCTCTACGGCTTGTGTATGACATGGAAACTGAAATAATTCTGAATGAAGAGTAGTACCATGTTTGATGCATGATTCAATATCATCAAGAGAAACTCCTTTGGTTATCGGTGGTTCTGCTATCTGAAAATCTTGCCACATAATGAGATCTGTATAGTCTTTGGCATAAAAATTTATTTCTGGCACCTTAAAATACCTGATAACATCTGTTTCTTGAATGCATGCCCTTGCTTTTATGATACGCCTAAATCCCAACTGACGCACATGCTCCCTTTCATCAGCTATCATTGCAATGAGAATGTTTCTTGATTTGCGTAATATGCATTTCGCTGAATGACTGAGTCATGTACTCTCCTAAGCTCTTCACGGAGATACCGGCTTCTTGCAATCATATGCCACATATGTTTAGCACCATATTGGCATAATGGTTTACGCTTTATCTGAAACCACATTGGTGCGTATACCCTAACAATGAAAGTAGCTAATTCTTGTAAATTGCCTGAAGGATTCTCTGTGCTTGCATATAACCGCAGAGTCCTGTTTGCTGTGGTGAGCCACCTTGAATGTGATATATTGCTGGACTCTTATGACTAAGACTCTTTGAGAATGTTCCACTTGATATAGCCTTGTGAATTTCAAGAAGGTATTTCTGGTCAGTACTTATGTCATCTACATCAATTTCACACATGTCCTCTTGAATTTCAATGGGTTTGAAGTTAACTATGGGAAGCTTTTCACAGTCTGAAAGTGCTCGGCCAATTTCTCCTGAAAATGCTCTTGGTCCAGTAGTGGTACCATCCAAGTGATGAAACAGATGGCGCAATGGAAGTTCATTAAGGTGTAAAAGGCATATCAGCCACTGCAATGGCTTATTAAAGGCTTCTTCCAGTAATCTTATTGTGCCTCCAATACTACCAGTGTTAACCACTGTCGAATCACAGCCAACTGCAACAATGTTCCCTATATCAACATTCCTTTCTTTCAAGCAATTCACTAGCGCTGTGCAAATGTATTTAGCTTTGCCACTGGAAGGTGTCACATGTGCAAAGTACAGAGAGTGTGGTTCAGATATTATGCTGATATGCTCTTCGCGTTTGGTTCTTTGGGTGGTTAGAGCCATCACTCTCCTGGACTTGAATCATTGTTTTATCCTTTCTGCCATCAAAGTATAATCCCCGCATGGTTTTTGGCTCTCCTATCTGTTGTAGTTCCTTTCTCTGTTTTTGTCTTTCACGTCTTAGCTTACTTCTGTCTATAATATTCCCTTGTCTTCGGGAGTAACAATTTTAACATCTGCCAATACTGCAGAAGCAATAGCAGCCCCAGCTCTGTCCGACATTTTAAATCTATCACAAGTAATTGCTAATGAAGGCAGTGGCTCACGCATCTGTTGTTCTGATATTACATACTGAGTCGAGGTTGTATCTTCCTCATTATCTTCAGATATCTCTTCTAGTTGTTGAAGTTCACTTGTCTCTGTTTCGATTTGTAAGTTGGACGTATTGGTTTATAGCAGCACTAGTTGTTTGTGAGGATTCCCAGACGTGCTTTTTCCATTTCCTTTCGATGTTCTCTTGCTTGTAATCGTCTTGTGTGTGCTATGTCAATGCTTCCTATCACCATTATTCTGCGTGTTCGTTGGTCATTTAAAAAATCCTGCTCTTTTGGAGGGACTTTCTTACTCTTTTCACATGAGCATCTCCTAAACTCCTTACATTTGCAGGTGCAGATGTCAAACAAAGTGCATTTTGAAGAGTTTTCAAATTCTTCAAGCTGATTTTTGTACTTAGGCTGATCCTTGCGTGACTTGTATGGCTTTAATAAGGACCTGTATTTATCATGGTACACTCGCATCATCTGTAAAACGCGTGTATGTGAAACTATTGGCAAAGAGGCCTTCTTCCAAATATTTTCTACCTTTTTGGAAACTGCCTCTGCTATTTCAGAAAATGAAGGCTCCTTGTTATTCATCTGCTCCTTCACTAAATGTTTTGTGAAGGTAATCTTTCATAATGCAGTTATAAGTTGGTAGTTGCATATCACTCATCTCACAAGGTACTTCAAATATGGCACACTTCATATGTTCTCTAGTGAAATGTTTATATTTAGTATTTCATGCCATAATATTTTTAAGAAAAATTCACGATCACAAAATATCCTGTAACATCAAAACATTATATAATTAATATATATAATATATTTTATAAGTATATATAATGTATTATATAAATATATAATATATTATATAAATAAACTAAAATTATATAATACATTATAACAAGCATTTTATAATAAAATCAATATTATCTCTATATAAATCACTTTAAAATAAAGTTTTATAATATTCCGATCATATTAAAAACTCTCCGATCAACTGAGCGACTAGGCCTACTACCTAAGAAGACAAGTGTTAACACACTGTTCTAATGACTCACAGAAAGAAATTCCTTCACCCCCCCCCCACAACCCTCCCCCACAACATTCAGTGTAGTCTCAACATGACTCAGTTACTCTAAATTGTGTTAACTTCAGCTCTCTTGTGGCAGCTGAAGATATTAAGCATATGAAAAGGCATTTTTACAAAACGAATTCCTATCATTTATGAATCTTAATCAAACTATTAGATAATTCTAAGATAAAATTTTATAATAGTTTGACAAACCTAAAATAGAAGCATTTTTTTCCTTTTTACACAAAATTGTGTTAACTTTAGCCCCCTGGTGGCAGCTGAAAATGTTAAACAAATGAACTCATATTTTGGCAGGCATATTTCGTCCACTAAATGCAACTTTTAATCACTATTAGAACTTCATACTAGAAAAAAAGTATTTTTCGCTCCACCCTACTGTACATAAAGTGCATGAGGGTTTTCTTCTAGGAGCCTTGCTTGAACACCCTTATTCTTTCCCTTCATATTGTCTCTATTGTCGTAAGACTGCCCTCTGCAATCATTGAGGGTAAGTTTAGCTCCCCAAGCCTTTTGAAAATGAGAGAGGACAAACCGAGACCTGTTGTTTCTGATGCCACAAGGAATCCCAGAAAGTATTATTTGATTTCTGGTGTTTCTTCTAGTTTGACAGTCCTGATGATAACTGACATTTGTTCTTGGTGGCTTAGGTCAGGAGTAGAATCCAAAATAATGGCATAGTATTTGAACTGCTTAATTTGTCACCATTTTCTCAACTATTTTGTCACTAATGGAGGTAATCAGCTCATTTTGAATGGTTTTGCCTAAATAGGTAGCATGAGTACCCAATCCACTTTCCACCCGACTGATATGCTGTTTCATTACTGGATCAAAATTGGCAAGAATTTCTACCTCTTTTAGGAAGTTGTCATTGCTTTGATGGTGCAATTTGTCAGCAGAACCTCTAAACCCTAGGTTTCTCTCTGCTAAAGGCTTGATGATACAAACTAAACGAGTGAGTGCTTCCATCCAACGCTTCCTCTTGGCTTGTGCAAGAGACACTTCTACCTGGTCAATGGTCTTCCCCTTCTTAAGATGCAGGTCAAGCTCCTCCCATATTACGATGTTCTTAGTGTGTTCTGGGTTATTTTCATGGCTTTTTAATAATGTACCTAAATGGATCCAGTCTGACAGTCCTTCTGTGATCAACTTGCAGGTCTTTTTTTAAAACAATTTACAACAGAAGCAATAAAGTGCATTGTTTTTTCTTGAATAGAGAAGCCAACTCCGCTTAATTTTCTCCCCACTGATTAATGTCCTATAACTGTGGTGAATGTTAAAGCTTCTACCATCTCCTCTTTCAGGAAATGTGAACTCAGGACCAACCAAATATGGCCCTCTGCTGACCAAATCTGTCCTGATTTCATCTGACAAAACAGATGGCCAGTCAGCTGGATCAAGTGGTTGAGCTAAATTAGAGTATTGAGATGAGAAAGATCAGTGGAGGGTGAAGACGGCTGTGGTACCCGTGCTGATGCTCCCTCAGCAGCAGTAATATCAGTGGAGGAAGAAGACAGCCCTGGTACCTGTGCTGATGCTCCCTCACCAGCAGTGACATCAGTGGAGGAAGAAGACGGCTGTGGTTCACCTGATGAAGTCGTTCCAAAATACTTGAGTAATGCCCCTGAAAGATATAACATGGATTCATATAAATTCAATCCACCACTGAATACATTTAATAACAATAATAATAATAATAATAATAATAACAACCACACACCTTTTTCCTTTGCTATTTTTTCATCCTCACTTTTTCTTTTCTTTTTTTCTCTGCATCTGATAGATAAGACCGTTTCATTTGCTCTGCCACTGCAGTTAGTTAGACTGGTTGGTATTGGGGCCAAAACAGCAATATCTGAAAGAAAAAAGAAAACTGTGTGATTATAGCCTACCAATCTTTATTAGGAACAGCCTCGATCAGTTATATGTATTATGTATATGAATTATTATCAATAAATATTCCAAGGAAATTATAGATAAAACATTATGCTACTTGAGTAATTTCGAAAGAAAGTCTGTATGCAATGGCAACAAAGCACTCGCTGTTCCGTTGTATGTCCTTATTCTAATAATTAAAAATAACACACCAATTTCATTTGTTATAAACGAGCAACTTCTATTGCACCGTTCTTGAAATAATTACATCCAAAAATATGAAAGCATCTCCGACACAAAGTACTTTCTATTTTGACATGCATAGATTTATATAATTATAGCATTTGATTAATAAAGCTACTTAGGAAAATATATCAAAATTAAAGCACTATGCTCAAACCTGATGACAATACTACATGAGCCGCCGCTGAGGTGACGGATGGTCAGATTTTTTGTTATATGTCTCGATATTATGATCAATAAAGTGATGAAGTAATAGAGAGTTGATATATTAGATATAATTGATATATGCCGTATAATAACCAAAAAAATATACCGTCACAAAAAATAGATTGATACCCGAACAGAAACACTGATAATATCGTATACGCCGCGCACACGCCACATTACGTACCTAAAGAGACGAAAAAAATTAAACGAAAAGAATTTTAACAGTGACAGTTCTGAACACATAATGACAAAAAGTAGCCTACAAATATAAATATAATAATACACGCTTATTTATGCTGCTTATTTACATTCTTTTATGTGGTGTTTTGTCGTTTTCATAAGTTTGGTGATGCTATAGGAACTAAAAATACGAAGAACATATGAATTTTGGAGGGGTCCTCTAATTGATGGGAGCCCTGTGCAGCCGCACAGCCCGCACATAACTGGGGCCGGCCCCTGTTGCCAATACTATACAAAGAGTTCGATGCTGGATATGGGAGAGGGACAACGGTACATAATGTACATTTAATTCTAGATTACACACGCGAAATGACTAATAATAGAGTAATGCACAGTAATCCTAACTTTTTATTAGTATTCTGTCATTGATCGATATTTCAGCCTGTTTTTGGGTAAAATTACAATCATAGTATTTTTTATACCGATAATTAAAATCACTCCAGAGTAGGGTGGGTCACTTTCCACTTTTTTTAAAAAATTATAGCTGGTCAAAGTTTTTCCCATGATTTGGTTCAGTGGAAGTACACTGACACCATTTTTCCCAAAATCGATCAATATTTAGGGGTCGCGCATCGACATTGAAAATTTCAATTTTGGAAATTTGGCCAAATTGACAATCTTTTACTGAATAAAGATAAATCATCACATGACCATATTTTCTGAATCCTCTCAGTGAAAGAAATCCTCTCAGATACTTACCAAGTTGATCGAACAAGTGGTTTAGAAGTTACACTCACCTAGAGATAACACTAAAATTTAAAATACCATATTTCTCCCCAGTTATGGACGTAATCATAGCATCAGTAGCTGGCGCATCCTAAAATCCCAATTACACACACACGCTATGTCTATGACCAATATTTTTACTAATTACAGTTTGCTTTTTACAGATCAACTGTGTCAATTGATTCTTGTTTGATAAGTCTAGACTTTAGTACAGTGGATAAACTGTTAACAACCAGGAGTGGGAAGACTCTGAAAGTTACTTATTCTGGAAAAGAGAAAGCAGCAACAACAGCACCACCTTCTCTAAGGTCAGCCACGGACGTCTTCTTAATTGGTCAGCCATCTTCCTCGATCGGTGGTGCCAAATTGCCAACCACCCATCAAGTTCTCCAGTACTTCTTCTATGCCAAGCAGGAAACTACTGACAGGAAGGCCGCCGTAAAAGACACGGTGGCCAATGTTCTGGCATTTTGGAACATGGCACGTATAAAGACGATCACGAGGCGTAACTGCGAAAGAAAACTGGAGTTACTGTGGGAAGAGTGGCGCTCGCTGCAGAAGAGCAAGATGAGAGACAGTGACGCGGGAAAAGGCAGGGAGAAGTTTTCAGAAAATCTGAACAAGCTCTGGGACATCGGAGCTCCCGATGCTATTGAAGAGATACAGAAAAGTCGACTGCTCTCAGACAACAACAAACAAGAAGATATTAAATTTTATGAGGATCAACGGGGCCTGCGCCAGGCAACAATGAGTGGGAATGATAAAGTGTTCGTTGTCAAGAGAAAACGGCAACTCTCAAGACAACAATCTCGTGATGAGCCAGGCACCTCAAAAACGAAATTAGGAACCGAAGCTGAGAGCGACGATGAATCTATAGAAAGCAGATCATCGAGCAACTCCGAATCACAGCTAGAACCACCATACCGACAGCCGAGAGAATCAACTGTATCAATCAGCCTTCCTCACCGCATCCTCAATGCACCGGCTGTTATTGAAGTGGCTGATCGCTTCCGGATGTCCAATAATCAGGTGTGTATATATCAGTAATGATCTTTCCTTGACAAAGATATAATAGACGTAACGACGGAAAATTTAGTGATTATTTTGTCACATAAAAACCATACGCATCCTTGTCAATTTCCTTTCAATTTCGCACATAGGTGGCAAGTGTCGTGGCGGCAGTCCTACGTTCGGCAGATCCGCCCGCAGACCTGGACAAATTCAGTATCTCGAAGGACACGTCTCGCCGTGGAAGAGTGGCACATCGTTGTGAAGTGTCGACAGCTGTGCAGAAATCCTTCGTATCTCCGAGGCATGCTGTCGTCCACTGGGACGGTAAAGTAATCAAGGTCAGTTTTGCCCTCACCGTGGACGACAGTGAATTAACATGTTCCAGTGACGACAGTGGATTGACATATTCCAGTGGACGATAATGGATTGGCATGTATGACATACGTTTCAGGACTCTCTTGGATCATTGGAGCACCGCCAGGCGATTCTCATCTCCGGAGCTCCCCAATGCACAGAAGGAAAGTTGCTGGCCGTTCCGACTGTTGCTGACGGCACCGGTCTGTCCCAGGCCCAGGCGACCTTTCGTGCTCTCAAAGACTGGGGATGCGAGAACAACGTGATTGGACTGTGCTTCGACACAACTTCCTCCAATACGGGGAGGGTGCAGGGTGCGGTGGTCCGGCTGGAGAACATGCTTGGTAAACCGCTCTTCCAGCTGGGCTGTCGCCATCACGTTATGGAGCTCATCGTGGGGGCAGTGGTCATCACCGCGTTTGGAAGAACCACAGCACCAACTGAACCTTTGTTCCAGTATCTGAGGAGAAGGTGAATTTCAAGTCTAAGGCGCATTTGTTTTCTCCAATGATTTTTTGCCTTCAGAGCAATTGAGATATCAGCGTCCTTCTACTAATGATGTTAATAGCAGTCGAAAAGGGAAACTTCAGTCGTTTTCATGCAATATTTTCATAACTCCCCTTTCAGGTGGGACAAGCTCGACCTCTCGACTTATCGCGAGCTGGAGATCGAGCATTTGGCGGAGGTGACGTGGCTGATGGAGCTCCGAGATGAGGCAGTCAAGTTCCTCGGCACCGCTTCTGGTCTTGTCAGAGAAGACTACCGAGAAGTGGCGGAGATTACACTCCTGGTACTCGGGGCCCAGCCACGTCGTGGCACACACTTCATGCGCCCAGGAGCCTACCATCATGCGAGGTGGATGGCCAAGGTTGGTATTTTGAATTAGAAGTTAAATATTGTATTGCCTTCTGCAAACAGCCATTTGAAGTCCCTACCAGAAAAAAATAAGATAAATAATTTACCATTAAACAAACTTATATGGAGTGGTATCGGTATTTATACATCACAGTGCGTATTCGTTTCAGATCATCTACTACACGAAGCTCCTGATGTTCAGCGGTCAGCTGGAGTTCGACGACGAGCTGGTACAGAAACTTCAGAGAGTGGTACTATTTACTGCACTCCTCTACGCACCTGCCTGGCTGGCGGCTCCTGTCGCAGCTGATGCCCCGCTGAATGACCTTGTGTTGTACCAGCGTCTTCTGCAGTACAGGGCTGTGGATCGCGAGATTGCAGAGGCTTCACTGGCAGTGATCAGGCGGCACTTGTGGTATCTGAGGCCTCAGACCGTCGTTTTCGCCCTCTGCAGTGACAAAGTGGAAGACACTGTGAAGCACGAGATGGCAAAGAAGCTGTGCCGCCTCGCTGTGCCCGAGGACTTCACGTATGACAACGTCTCGGTTGATGACACGACGCGCCTTCCGGACCTGATCGATGAGTCATCGTGGTTCGTGTTCACAGGCCTGCAGGTGTGCGCGTCTACGTGGCTCACTCTGCCGGTGAATAAGTGGGATCAAGATAAGAACTACTGTGATCTGAAGAATGTCATCTCGCATCTGAAAGTTACCAACGACGTGGCAGAGAGAGGGATAAAACTGATAGAAGATTACGCGAACACTGTCACAAAAGACGAGTCACAGCTGCAGGGTCTTCTTCAGCTCGTGGAAAAGAGCCGGAAAGAACTCGGTGACTTCAAGAAGTCGTCACTTGCCAAGATGACGTAGCGCAGAGGGAAAGGGAGTTAGCAGAGAGAGTACATGGCGCACGCCTTAAGATGACGTGTGTTCTAACCACGATTCATACAGTTTTTGAACCTAGTTAGGGGCACCGGAGTAAGTGCCTTTAGTGATATCGGTAAACCGTTTTAATACAAAATACATTTGATCTTTCCTTATTCGTTTTATCTTATCCTAAAAAGCAGACAATGGCAGACAGCATATGGAGGTACGGGGACAAATACGGTATTTTAAATTTTAATGCTATCTCAAGGTGAGTATAACTTCTAAACCACTTGTCCTATCAACTTGGTAAGTATCTGAGAGGATTTCTTTCACTGAGAGGATTCAGAAAATATGGTCATTTGATGATTTATCTTTATTCAGTAAAAAATTGTCAATTTGGCCAAATTTCCAAAATTGAAATTTTTAAGGTCGATGCGCGACCCCTAAATATTGATCGATTTTGGTAAAAATGGTGTCAGTGTACTTCCACTGAACCAAATCATGGGAAAAACTTTGACCAGCTATAATCTTTTTAAAAAAAGTGAAAAGTGATCCACCCTACTCCACAGCTTCAAATCGGTGAAAATGTGTGAGTTTTAATTAAATACTCGTTAGATTGATAAATATCATATTGTGTTCTATTTCTGGAGTGGTATGAGCGGAGTGGTTGAGGGGTTATAAAATATTTATTTGTCTAAATTTTTTATTGATTTTGATCTTACATTCGTAAATAAAAATAAAATGCGTTAGCTTGATTACAATAAAGTAAGCTGTAAAAGATTATATCAAATGAGTTCTTAAATACTGCCGATTTGCGACAGGTTTTCCTTTCTCTAAGCAAATATTGCATGGCTGAAGGTCTGAAGACATACATTTCAGCAAAGATTTAATGTCCTATATGAAAATCATAAAACGTTTCGGGTGAAATCGAAGTGACTGAAAATATGTGTACTGGACTTTTGCCCAGCATATATTATATATATATATATATATATATATATATATATATATATATATATATATATATATATATAATATATGGTATATTTCATTATATGTAAGACGTTCGAGAAAAAGGAGACTCTGATAAAATCTAGAGCCGCGCTCTGACAACATAAAGGGTTTAAATTATTTCGAGGATTATATTATTCATTCAGTACTTCCTTCCAAACGGAAGTCACGTGCTGGTGACGCAGCCAGACTTCGGTTCCTTCTACCAAACGGAAGTCACGCGCTAGTGACGTAATCACTTCGCGCGGGTGACGTGGCTGGACTTCCGTTTCTTCTAATATAAAAGAAGGGGCTCAGCGACCTGAGATTCAGATTCCGGCACACGACGGTTATTTTCGGATCTCCGGATAGGGGCAGAAAAGCCCAATCCGTATAGCGTTGTGAAGATTAGATTCGAATAAGCCGGGTTAGCCGCGAGTCTCTGGATTAAGGCAGATAAAGTAATCCGTAAAGGACTCAGACGGTGTTAAGAGGTCTTGGACTTAATTAGACGACGCTAAGAAGTCCGGGTATATCGATTCTGAGAAACTTAGCCTATAAAACTGGAATTAAGGACCTTATTAATTTGAAGTCGACACAAACGACTTAGTACTTGCTTAAATTGATTTCAACCTTGAAAGCACTATAAATTCAAGTAAAGCAGAATATTTGCCGACGAGTTTTCTTGTCCCTAACGAGCCCTTAATTATCGCACTCTGCTGAACACGCCTGAGGAGGTATATTGTGACGACTTCTTCAGGTCATTATCATCGAGAGTACGATCTGTTATACTACCACAAACCAGAAGAGTATAATACCGGGTGTCCCATTCGAAATGAAACGACTTTGAAACTCTGTAATTTTTAAAGTATTAATGTGAGAATGTTGAAACTTTGCCAGTTACTACACCATATGCATAAGTTTTTGTCATAATGTTTTTTGTTTTTTTCAGATTGAATTATGTTTACTCGACAAGAAAAAGCGAAATGTGTGTTATGGATGGGTGAGTTGAAGTCCTATACTCTGGTGCAACGGCGATTCCGTACAACCTTTCACAAGGAACCACCTACCAGAAGAGACCTATATGCATGGACCAAGAAATTTGAGGAGACTGGCAGTGTTCTAAAGGAACACTCTGGAGGGCGAACAAGATCGGAAGATGATGTTGGACGAATACGGGGCGCCTTTGGTAGTAGCTCGAGAGAGTCCATCCGTCGTGCCAGTGTCGAGCTGCAGATTCCTCGTTCAACTGAAAGAGCGCATAACAGAAGCGATGAACTCTGTAACCCCTGGGATGCTAGGCAACGTGTGGAGGGAAATTGAGTACCGTTGCGACCTGGTCCGTGCTACAAATGGTGCACATATTGAATGCATACAATAAAGAACTCTAATGTATCTAAATGTTATAATTCACATATATCATATGAAACTTTATGACATTGTCAATTTATTGTGTGAATATTACATTGTTTGCATCATTCATTAAAAAATTATAAGGTTTCAAAGTTGTTTAATTTCGAATGGGACACCCGGTGTGTGTATATATGTATGTATATTCCTCAAAACTTATCCTGAAAAACAATGATTAACAGTTAACATGCTGAAAAAAGTTTAAAAATACTCATAAAACCGGTAAAGGAGTGAAGTATTAACCAAACTTCTGCTGTAGATTTCGCATGAAGAATGAATTTGTTTTTTTTTCTGTTTAAGGTGCTTCAACCCTGCTGGATTATTGACACCATTTTTTTTTTTTTTTGTCTCCCCGAAAGGAGGTTGCAAAATTTACTATATGAATTATAGTTGATGTGAAGAATGCAATTTTCGGCCAGGTTTCCGGGTTTATATATCGTTCTTCTCTCTGTATAGCAGTACACAGATAGTTTCCAGATTTCATCATAATTTCAACTCGTTGTGTACAATTCCTTGCACTGCGTATTTTGACTAATGACTAGCAACAGATTTCATTGTTTGTTAATGAGAAAAACGATTGATTTTTATACTTGTAGCCAGGTATCTTTGCAGCGATGATATTTAGGGCTCTTCCCGCAATATACAAATAAGCATATCCATTAACTTATATTCGTTGCGTTTTGAAACGTATTACCTTTAACGTTATGGAAATTTTGCAATCCTTTGCCCATTTTCATATTTACGGCAAGCTGTTGAAGATGTGGAATAGTAAACTATTGAAACGAAATTATATTAATCAACGATGCTAATCTTCATTGCTTACAAGTAATGTTTTAAATTTATAGAATGAATGGAAACAAACATATTTTTTAATTTAGATTCATCCAATAAACAAAACTCAGTTTTCTGTATTGAAAATGTGTGTAGAAAATGGCTTTTGCGACGCTTTTGGGTAACGCCGCTAAATTGAGTCTGGTGGTTCTATAATCATTAACCAAATATCCTATCATATGCATATTTCTACCATTTTAAAATAAACACATGTTTATAGAGATTATAGCCTCTATTTTGGGGAATATTATATTTCGTCTTTAATGGTCTACACAGTCTGCGTTATAAAACTGCTTCTGTTTTTAAATTCACCGCATAGTTGAAATCGTGCTTCAAGCGGCGAATTAAAAAGAATATCTAATATACTATTTCAGAAATGAAGCCTTATATATATATATATATATATATATATATATATATGTAACAGTTTTTTTGCGCACACCTTTTAGGGGTACAGTTCTTCCCATTTCTTCATTTTTAATCATAATTTTGGCACAAAATTGGGGAGGGGTGGGGTAATGGGGGAGGGAATGGGGTTAATGGGGAAACTCAGAAAAATAGATGCGATATATATATATATGTAACCAAAAAAAATTAAAGTAAATCCTTTGCAAGGTGCCAGCCCCCTTCCCCCCTTGGGGGTAATGGGGGAAGGGTGGGGGAGAGGGTGGGGGAGGGGGTATTGGGGAGAGGGGTGGGGAGAGGGGTGGGGGAGGGGGTATTGGGGGAGGGGGTATTGGGGGAGAGGGGTGGGGGTAATGGGGAAACTCAGAAAAAAAATTGGTGGGGTAAATGGGAGAGAAGGGTGGGGGAGGGGGTATTGGGGAGAGGGGTGTGGTAATGGGGGTATTGGGGGAGAGGGGTGGGGTAATGGGGGAGGGGGTGGGGTTAATGGGGAAACTCAGAAAAAAAATGATAAACAACATCGATTCCGGTCAGGAAGATCATGCTTATCACAACTAATGGAACACTATAACAATATTATTGATGCACTCGAAACAATGAAAACTATGATTTGGCGGGCCATAAAACTATAGAAATGAACGCAGTCATGAAAATTTTAGGCTTCAAATCCGAGCTCATTGTATTAAGATTTGTGTAGGCTGACCATATTTCCTTGAGACAAAAACGGGACATTGGGATGGCAAAAAAGGGACGGGGGTTATGTAATATTCTGTATTCATGAAAAAGTAAGTACATAAACATATTGAGCCTACAATTATTCCTCAGTGGCAGAACCCATACAGAACCCATAAAAAAAACGGTACTGTCCCGTTCAAAACGGTACGTATGGTCAGCCTAGATTTGTGAAGCTTTAGATTTTCATGGCTGCGTTCTTTTCTGTAGTTTTACTGAATGAATAATTGGTTTGCCAGTAAATGGAAGGCCGCAGGCACCCCAATTACTGAGGCCCAAGGTGAGA
Source organism: Bathynomus jamesi (assembly GCA_023014485.1). Classification (NCBI taxonomy): domain Eukaryota; kingdom Metazoa; phylum Arthropoda; class Malacostraca; order Isopoda; family Cirolanidae; genus Bathynomus; species Bathynomus jamesi. The sequence goes on from JAJOZX010002992.1 coordinate 137,724, forward strand.
GGAATAGGAATGATATTCAGATAAAGGACTACTGATGTTCAAAATAAAATACGCCGTAGGCCCACAATTCAGCCGAAGCACCGCAGATCTAGCAAAATCGACGCGTAGCGCCGACCTTTTGCTAGTCTAATATACTATTTCAGAAATGAAGCCTTGTATATATATATATATATATATATATATATATATATATATATAAGTTATGTAACATTTTTTGGCGCACACCTACAGGTCGCTACAATTGGTGTAGAACAATGCGGTTTTCACCACTCGATGCGTCTTTTTATTGTGCAGTGCCCATGCTAAAAACAAATTCCCGAACATAAATCCTGCCCCCCTTTTAGGGGTACAGTTCTTCCCATTTCTTCATTTTTAATCATAATTTTGGCACAAAATGGGGGAGGGGTGGGGTAATGGGGGAGGGGTGGGGTTAATGGGGAAATTCAGAAAAATAGATGCGATATACAGTATATATGTAACCAAAAAAAAATTAAAGTAAATCCTTTGCAAGGTGCCAGCCCCCTTCAAAAAAAATTAAAGTAAATCCTTTGCAAGGTGCCAGCCCCCTTTCCCCCGTGGGGATAATGGGGGAAGGGTGGGGGAGGGGTCTTGGGGGAGAGGGGTGGGGGAGGGGGTCTTGGGGAGAGGGTGGGGTAATGGGGGAGGGTGGTGTTAATGGGGAAACTCAGGAAAAAATGGTGGGTAAATGGGGGAGAGGGGTGGGGGAGGGTGTATTGGGGGAGAGGGGTGGGGTAATGGGGGAGGGGGTGGGGTTAATGGGGAAACTCAGTAAAAAAATGGTGGGGTAAATGGGGGAGATCGGTGGGGGAGGGGGTATTGGGGGAGAGGGGTGGGGTAATGGGGGAGGGGGTGGGGTTAATGGGGAAACTCAGAAAAAAAAATGATAACCAACATCGATTCCGGTCAGGAAGATCATGCTTATCACAACTAATGGAACACTATAACAATATTATTGATGCACTCGAAACAATGGAAACTACGATTTGGCGGGCCGCAGGGCCCCCAATTACTGTCGGTTCAGTTATTTGGTCAATAAAACTATAGAAATGAACGCAGTCATGAAAATCTTAGGCTTCAAATCCGAGCTCATTGTATTAAGATTTGTGAAGCTTTAGATTTTCATGGCTGCGTTCTTTTCTGTAGTTTTATTGAATGAATAATTGGTTTGCCAGTAACTGGAAGGCCGCAGGCACCCCAATTACTGAGGCCCAAGGTGAGAGGAATAGGAATGATATCCAGATAAAGGGATACTGATGTTCAAAATAAAATACGCCGTAGGCCCACAATTCAGCCGAAGCACCGCAGATCTAGCAAAATCGGCGCGTAGCGCCGACCTTTTGCTAGTTAATTTAACTATTCTTCAAAAATAATAAATTAACTACACTAGAAATAAATTACCGATTTTCTTACTAAATTTCAAAGTAAAAATATTTATTTTAAAATATATTCTTCAATGTTACATGAACATCGAAAAGTGTTTTGAAATAAAATTTTTACATTTAATGCACTATAAAAGGCTGCGTGGGGGTAACAGTTTTTTTGCTCACACCTACAGGTCGCTACAATTGGTGTAGAACAATGCGGTTTTCACCGTTCGATGCGTCTTTTTATTGTGCAGTGCCCATGCTAAAAAAAATTCCCTAACATAATTCCTTCCCCCCTTTTAGGGGTACAGTTCTTCCCATGCCCGTACACGCATTTTTTTAATTTTTCATTTTTAATCATAATTTTGGCACAAAATAAGTCAATATTTACTAAACATTTAATATCATTCGATTACAAAAGATTTGTTTATCGATTCAATTTAAAAAAAGTATATATTTTTAAAATTCATAAAGAACTTTTTGCAAAAAACTAAAAACAAACATGCATTTTTAAAATTCAATGATTTTTATACAAAATATTTTGATATTTGTTATAATTTTAACATTTTTCGATTCACAAAAGATTTCTTTATCGATTCAATACAAAAAATTACATAATTAAAACGGGCAATTTAAATAAACACGAGTTTAAAGTTAAACGAGCCACACTCGAAATTATTTACCGTGACTTTTGTGAGTTTTATTACTGTGCCTTTTGTACAAATAATTTTACGTATACACAAACAATTTGATAGGATATTGATTTATCATTCTATTTTTTAGTTGTCATAGAAATACGTTAATTAAGTTATCTGATTAGATGCGCTTTTATAGTTGAAGATAATTTTTAGAAAATTATTTATTTTCCCCACTTTAAAATATTACAAAATTTCTATTTGGTATCCTAATATCATTATGCCTGTCGCTGTAAGAAAATAGCAATTAAATAATTAATTTTAAAACATTAAATGACGTCATCAAGATCATTACGAAACCTATGGTAAAATTATTGAATACCCGGTTAGGTTCATTCAATGCCAGGTTAGGTCATCTGTACGCCCTTGACGATTGGTTAGGTTAAGTCGTGATATTTTCGTTGGCTTTAACGAAAACATCATGACAACCTAACCAATCATCAAGGGTGTCCAATTAACCTAACCGGGCATTCAATTAACGTACCCGGGCATTCAATTAATCTAATCTGGCATTCAGTTGACCTAACCGGCCATTTAATTAACCTAATCGGGCATCATTACTCTTATAATTTAGCAAAAATGTGTCTGCCTGTCTGTCCGCAGAAAAAACTTTTACGTTTCTGAACCGATTTCGACCAAACTTCGTATGGTGGATGGGGGTGATGAGTAATGAACGAAAATATATGTGTGACCAGCCCCCCACCCACCACCAATTACTGGGCCCGAGGGCCCCCAGCACCGCGATAAAACTATAGAAAAGAACGCAGCAATGAAAATCTTGAGCTTCACATTGTGTCAATATTTGTGAAGCTTAAGATTTTCATGACTATAGTTTTATTGACGAAATAATTGAACCCCCAGTAATTAGGGGCCTGCGACCCCCCAATTACTGTCGGTTCAATTATTTGGTCAATAAAACTATAGAAAAGAACGCAGTCATGAAAATCTTGAGCTTCACATCCGAGTTCATCGTATCAAGATTTGTGAAGTTTTAGATTTTCATGGCTGCGTTCTTTTCTGTAGTTTTATTGACCGAATAATTGGTTCGCCAGTAATTGGAGGGCCACAGGCACCCCAATTACTGAGGCCCAAGGTGAGAGGAATGGGAACGATATCCAGATAAAGGGCTATTGATGTTCAAAATAAAATACGCCGTAGGCCCACAATTCGGTTTGGGTCGAAGGTCCAAGCACCGCAGATCTAGCAAAATCGGCGCGTAGCGCCGATCTTTTGCTAATAGCTACTATCTCTGAATATGAATACATAATAATAGCTAGTAGATAACTTATGGTCAATAATTAATTATGGTAACAATAATAAAAATAATATTCCTCGTTACAGACAAAGCACTAGAGAAACACATATGTTTAAAAAAATTTTTTAGTAATTAGTTTGGAAAATAATATCTAGGTACATTTTATCTGGCAAGATTGCGGTCTAAGTTACCAATTGTGTTTTTCGTACTTAATATGCGTAGAAGAATTATACAATTACTTTGAGTAATAATGAATAAACTTATGAAATATATATATATATATGCTGCAAACCCACAAGGAAAAAGAAAAACGATTCGAAGGCCTTTCGTGTATTCAAAGCTACACCTCGTCAGGGAATGAGGATAAAAGGCGAGATGCCCATAAATATATACAATGTACAGGAAAAACAAAACAATTAGCACATAATTAACAAGGGTTAATGAGAGGCAAAAGAAATTTTAACATGATATCGTCAATTTTATACGTCCCCGAACTGTTATTGAAATTGTTTTTAAAATGAATAAATGCACATTCTAGAATATTTCTTTCTATTATGTCTGTTTTTAACAAGCGCTTTAGAACTAACCCACTTGATGCTATGGTTACATCTATACATATGGTTAAATAAAGCATTGGAAGTATTAGCTGTTCTACACGCATATTTATGCTGTTTTACCCTAATATCTAACGTTTTACCGGTTTGGCCTATATATACTGAGTTACATTGTGTACATCCGATCGAATACACACAACCAACAACATTATCAGGGCTATTCTTTATTAGGCGTGATTTAACAGTATTATTATACTTAAAGATTACATTAATGCCAATTGCTTTAAGTACAGTTGGAAGGTATTGAAAATTAACATGGTAAGGTAGGCTAAGGATATTTTTTACGCTGAAATTCCTTTACAATTACATTATTAATACCTATTCTTGGCTTTCTTAAGACAGTTATCTAAAAATGAAATAGGAAACATAATTTAGTACCAATATTCATGATATTGCATAACTCGGAATCTAAAAATCAGGACTGACAACTCTCAATGCTCGAAGAAACATAGCAGAGAAAATAGAGGATTTAATCGAAGGATGATGGTCAGAATAAAAATGCACATAAAGTTAGTTATTATTAGTAGGCTTACGGTAGACTTCATATTTGAACTGATTAGAGCATCTCCAAATTTTTAGATCAAGAAAAGATAGGCTTCCATTTTCTTTTTCAACTGTAAACTTAATAGATGGGACCAAATTGTTGAGCCTACAAGAAATAAGTCCACATCCAAATTATTAGGCCAAAGGCATAAAATATCATCTATATACCTGTACCAAACCAGGTTAAAATTAACAATCGTAGGCAAAATTCTACTTTCAAAAAATTCCATATATAAATTAGCTAGTACAGGTGAAAGGGGATTCCCATAGCCAATCCAAACGACA
>JAJOZX010002992.1:147500-215000 GCA_023014485.1 Bathynomus jamesi
GAAAAAGCTTGTTTTTGGATGACTTGCCATTAAATGTAACATGTGAGTATCTTCCTGAAAGATAGTTGCTCAGCCACCATTTGGTGTTATTGTGCATGTTTGTGCTGAGTATTTTGTTTATGAGAGGGAAGCGTGGGATAGCATCAAATGCTTTACTAATGTCTATTGTTGCTAATAGTGTACGTTGAGCTGGTCGTCTGGAGTTGATGCCATCCATGATGTGCTGCGTGAGGTGAGTAATGTCGTGGTTGGCTGGTGAGGTCTGAATCCATGTTGAGTAGGCGATAGTGGTATGTGTGGGTTGGTGATTTGTAAGATTAGTCTTTCTGTTACTTTGGAAGGTGTGCATAGTAAAGTAATGGGTCTATAGGAAGCTGGTTCTGTTGGATTTTTGTTTGATTTGAGTAGTGTAATACTTTTACCTTGTTTCCATATGTCAGGAATAATACAGTGTTGGTATGAATATGTGCTGATATTTGTGAGAGCTAGTATTCCCTGTGGGCCCAAGTGTTTAAAGTGTATGCTAGATATGTTGTCTGGTCCAGTAGCCTTCGAATTCTTAATGTTTTTGATGATCTTGATGGTCTGGTCTGTATTGAAGGGTGTAATGGTCGTGTCGGATCTGTACGTTTTCTTGTGTCTGGCTGTTTGTCTGTCTGCGTGTTTCTGGTTGTTGTCTCTGTTTAAGTGACTTATCTTTGCGTAGTGATTAACTAGAATGTTAGCTTGTTGTATATATGTTGGGATATTATTTTAGCTACGACAGATAGCCGCGTGTGAGGTGCGAATGCCGTTGTTAGAGTGGGTAATGCTGTTTTTAGTCTTGTATAGCCTGGATGTATCTGTGGAGTGGTTTAGTGTTGTTATGAATTCCCTAAATGTTTCTGTTTGTTTTTCTTTGAGTTTGTTGTTTATTTCTGTGTTGAGCTGTTGTATCTGCTGTTTTATGGCTTCTGTGTGTGGTGTTTGTGTGTTATGTTTGAGGTTGTTACATTGCCTTATGAGGTGGGCTATTTCTCTCGTGTAATTTGGGTTGTATTTCCTAATGTTGCCCTTGGGTATGTATTTCTTTGGATTATTGATAATTATCTGATTAAATGTCCTGAGTGCTGTAGTGATGTTTATGATGGGTGTGCTATTTAATGTGGTGAATTGTTCCTCAGTCTGTATTTTGAACTATTAAATGTCCTGAGTGCTGTAGTGATGTTTATGATGGGTGTGCTATTTAATGTGGTGAATTGTTCCTCAGTCTGTATTTTGAACTGTTCCCAATCAGCTTTCTTGTAATTTCTGTAAGTGTGCCTAAGGCTGTTGGGGCAGAATGTAGAACGTGTTGTAATGATGATGGGCAGGTGGTCTGATGAGAGTTGTTTTTCTGTTCTCCAGTGTCTGTGTTGCTAGTGAGGGGGAACAGAACGTTATGTCTGGGGAGGAGTTTCAGTATCTTGCTTGATGTGGTATGTGTGTATGTTCCTCTGTATTGTTAAGAGTGAAGAGGCTGTTTAGTTGTATGGCTATGTTGGCGCCTCTGGTGTTGCTTTGGTTGTGCAGGTACCAACTAGTGTCTTTAGCGTTGAAGTCTCCTCCTAAGATGACATTAGTGAGAGAGGCCAGATTGTGTAACTGTGGATTGTAATTGGCTGGAACCTGAGGTGAACTCTCTGGTGGGATGTAAATGTTGATTCGTGTGTTGTTGTGTTTTGTGGGTGTTTTAATGTTAACTGCCTGTATTTCTATCGTGTTATCTGCTTGGATTGTGTTTGTAATGTTTTGGGTGGCATCAGTGTAGCTAATGTTTTTACGTATGTAAATCCAACCGCGTGACCTCCAGTACGATCTTGACGGATCGTCGTGAAGTCAATGCTGTAAAAATTCTTCAGCGTGCAAGGGAACAACAACTTGAAACTATTGTGGACCGTTTAAATAAATCTGAAGTAGAGGCTCCCTGCCAAATATTTAGAACTGCATATTATATAGCAAAAAATTATAAACCATATACTGGCCATTTTGATTTGTTGCAGTTGCAAGAATTAAATAGCACAGACATTCCACAAGGATTGCTTTCACGATTTAATGCTACAAATATAATTGACCATGTTGCACAAGAAATGAGATCAAGAGTCTGCAAACGCATCCTTAAAATAAAAGGAAAATAGCTATTCTAATAGATGAGTCCACCACTCTTAGTAGCAAAACTACTTTGATAGTCTATTTAAAATGTAAAACGGACAAGTCAGATGATCCACAATTTATTTTCCTGGATTTGATAGAATTGCCTAGTACAACGGCAAAAACAATATGCAAACACTTACTTACTTGTCTTGCTGAGCATGGGTTTGATCATGATTATCTTCAGGACAATCCTATTGGTTTTACCAGTGATGGTGCCAGTGTAATGTTGGGAAAAACTCTGGTGTGGCTCAACGACTGTTGCAGAAGTACCCTAATATTATAGTATGGCATTGCTTAAATCATCACTTAGACGTGTCAGTTAAAGATACAATTTCTGCAGTACATGGTGTTAATCATTTTCGTTCATTTATGGATAAACTGTACTCTTTATACAGTCAATCTCCTAAGAACCAAGGAGAAAGTCAACAGTGTGCTAGATGGGTATCAAGTTCTTTCAGAACTGTTTCAGCAGTTTGGATAGACTGTGCAGTGTGCATCCCTGTGTTATTTCGAGAATGTTAGCCGTGACACTGATAAAAGTCGATCAAACGTTCACCAGTGCACCTTCAGGGGGCTTTATAAACGCATTTCATCAAAACAGTTTCTCCTTGATCTGGCACTTATGTACGATGTATTATTTGAACTATCTCTTCTTTCTGAGAGCTTACAGAAAAGGGCTATTACTATAGTTTATGCAGACAAGTTAATTCGTCGCAGCATACGAATGAAGGAACGCAAGGGTAAAAAAGTCTTAGAAGCAATGAATGCTATTAAGGAAATGAAGTTTGGATCAGTGACATTGACAGATAACAAGATTGTTTCAATCAATCATGGTCAGTTTTTAACCAGTATCATAAACAATATGAAACAACGGTTATTCACACCAACTTCTTCCCATGAATCAACTAAGTCACGACCAGACACTTCTAACTCCATTCCAAACATAATTTCTGAACTGGGTACCTTAGAAGTTGATGAGTGGCCAGCAGAGATAAATCCAGGCTTTGGAGGAAATGAAACAGAGTCCCTTTGTAACGTTTTAGATTGCCATTTTCAAAAACAATCACAACATACAGAGACTTTCTTGACAACTGTGGGAGACATATTCCGCCAGATCTGAAGCCTTTAATCGGATGTCCAAAAGTAATCCCATGCAGTTCTTCTGAATGCGAACGAGGCTTTAGCAGCATGAACCTTATCGTGACGGAAACGAGGTCTAGGCTGTTAATCAACCATGTAAGAAAACTCATGTTCATTAAACTTCACGGTCCTCCGATTCAAACCTGAAAACCAGACGACTATGTCTATGTACACAAATGGCTTAGGTGTCATCGTTCAGCAACTGATACACAAACAAGAGTAGCAAAGTCCAAGGAACTCACTGTGAACCCAGTTTGGAAATTCTGTTAATCATTTCTCCAGGAGTACAGAAGTTCAAGATGAGCCAAAATAAATTATTTTTAAATTATATTTAATAAATTGTATTGTTTTGAGACTGTGGAATCATGATAAGCTACACATCACCATTATTTACATTATTATGGGTACAATTATGCACGTAAGTAGTATGGGCGCAAAAGGAGAGAGTGCAATGCAATTGCAAATGTTGATCAATGTTGCAAGGCACCAGTGCCAGTTTCAACCCCCTTGTTGCAAGGCACCCCACAGTGACAGTGCCGAACCCCCCATAAAGGGGGAGGGGTTGCTGCAAGAGCAACAAGGGGTTATGCAACTTGGAGGCGGAGTTATCCCCCAAGTTGCAATGAACTCCCGCTGGGGGAGACCTCTTTGGGGGAGAAGTGGGACGGCCTCACCCCCAAAGGGGTATACCTAACCTAAGAGAGAGGAGAAGGAGAGAGAGGAGGAGAGGTGTCCGCTTGACAGGAGCCAAGCGCGTATTAAGACTTCAGCCGAGCGGCCGTTATCTTATAGGGCCCCTAATCAGCCAGTCGGCTTAATCAGCCAGTGACTCCAGGCATTATCATCCAGTTGGGACAGTATATACACCGTTTTGGCACGTACACACCCGTCTATACGCCCAAAAATATTACGATTACATGCGTCGGGCTCGAGACCCGGTGGCGGCGCGTCCTTCTGCGCTTGGTAAACAGGGTGACCTAATGATCTACAGATCTAAAGAAGCTAAGGTTAACAAAGACCCTAAGATCCACTTTAAGGTTAGCCCGAGAGAAAGGAAAGAGGAGGCGGGTTAAAAGAGGAGAAAAAGAGGTTAAGTAAGTTGCAAAACCTATAATTCCTGGGTTAAAATTCATTCAGAAAAAGAGAAAGAAAGACTCCCCATCATCATCCGCCGGCCACAGCCAACAAGTCGGAAAAATACTCGAAGAGGATAGGAAAGGGGCGAAAGATGAAAAGAAGTAAAATAAGAACGCTTACAAACCATGCAAACACAGTCTTAACTCACTGTCATACTATGCAAACTACAGACATGCAAGTAAAGAGAGTTACAGACATGCAAGTAAGGAGAGGATAAGAAAAAAAAAGTAGGTAAAGTATAACAAAACGTGGGTTAGTTTACGCTTCGATCTACAACTACGTTCGTGTTAGTCTTTTTTTTTTAATAACAACTTTATTGCTGGCATCACACGCTGGCATGTCACAAGCTGGCATCATCGTCAACAGAATCATCCTCGACCACCACCCCCAGAGCTCCTGTTGCTAAGTGTTTTTTATTTTAAAAAATGTTAATATTTTTAAAATGTCTATCTAGACGGTTCTTAAACACATTAACGGTGGTAGAGTTCACGACGGGCGCGAGAAGATTATTTCATTAATCAATTACTTTAAACGTAAAGAAGTTTTTAGCGATATTAGTAATGAAACGTCTGCCACGCAACTTAACCCTTTAACGCCGAACGTTTTTGTAGGGTTAAGTCTAAATGCGTGTATTTGAAACGCTAAGTATTCGACTCAGTCGGCGTTAGAGGGTTAAATCCGTTATTACGAGTATTGCTATTATCGAAAGTGAACAGTTTGCCAAAATTTACGTTATCAATGTTATTAACGATTTTGAAAACTTTAATAAGCTTCCCCCTTAATCTCCTAGTTTCGAGTGAAGGGAAGTCTAACTCTTTTATCCTATTTTCGTAGGGCTTGTTGCGCAATGACGGACTTAGTTTCGTGGCACGACGCTAAACCCTTTCTAACCTATCAATATCCTCACGCAAATACGGGCACCAAAACTGAACGGCATATTCTAAATGAGGCCTGACTAGGGACTTGTAAAGGGGCAGGGGCAATATAATATTCTTCGATTTAAATTCGAAATTACGCGCTATGAAGCCTAACATCCTATTAGCTTTTGCGCAAGATTCCAGGCACTGGTTCCTAACTTTTAAATCCTTAGATACGCGTACGTCTAAATCTACTTCCTCGTCAACACTCGCTAATTCTCTATCATCCATCGTGTACGTGTAATTATTGTTACGAGAACCTATATGCAAAACTTTACATTTGTCTACATTAAATTGCATCTGCCACTTATCAGTCCACTCCATAATCCTATTTACATCGTCTTGGAGCCTACTTCTATCTTCCTCGTTAACAACCTTACCGCCTATTTTAGCATCGTCCGCGAATTTTGACACGTTACTAGTCAATCCTACATCTATGTCGTTAATGTAAATTACGAATAGCAATGGGCCTAACACTGAACCCTGTGGGACACCGCTACCCACATCCAACCTGACCGCGTATACCGTGCGCTTTAACCTACGCAATTAATCTTCTATGCGGAACTGTATCGAACGCTTTTTTAAAATCTAAATAAATAACGTCAGCTGCTCTATGCCTATCGTATTCGCGCACTATTTCGTTACAAAATTCTAACAAATTAGTTAAACAAGATCTATGACGTTGAAACCCATGCTGACTACTATAATCAAATCGCGACTTTCCAAGTGATCGATGATACGATCCCTAACTACGGATTCCAAAAGTTTACCGACAATTGACGGTAAGCTAATGGGCCTATAATTGCTAGCTACTGTGCGGCCGCCTTCTTTAAAAATGGGCGTGACGTTAGCTAATTTGAAGTCTTCAGGAATAATCCCCGTTTCCATTGACTTATTAAAAATCTTCGTTAAAGGGCCTACGATAACGTCTTTCAACTCTTTCAAATGTCTGGGATAAAGCGCGTCAGGGCCTGGAGCCTTGTTAACTTTTAGCCTATCGATATAATGCGCAATCTCACCCTCGTAAACAGTTATTTCATCCAAAATAGTCTCGCTACTAAATGAAACGATATCTTCCACGTTGGGGACATTATTTACGTCTTCTACGGTAAAAACTGTCGCAAAAATGTTACTGAAAATACCCGCCATCGCCTGAGCGTCGGAAGCCAAAGCGCCGTTAACGTCCACTAGAGGACCTATGTTATCTTTTATCATCTTTCGATTATTGACGTATTCAAAAAACTTTTTTGGATTATGTTTACTATCCGCAGCTATAAGTATCTCTAAATTACGCTTAGCATTCCTAACTGATCTTTCTACCTGGCGTCTAAGCTCGATATATCTATTAAAGTTAGCTGCCGTGCCATTGCGCTTATTAAGTCTATACGCTCAGTTACGCTCGTTTATGAACTCGCCTATCTCCCTAGCCCACCATTTGGGCCTACCATGATTTCTAGCGCGCTTGGGCCTACGAGGAATAAACTCCTTTTCGATATTCATAAAACTTTCTTTAAACGCCTCCCAATGCAAATTTGTGTCATTACCCATAAATAAGTTATCCCAGTCCACTACTCTCATCCTATCCGCAAAATTATCAAAATTGGCCCTACGAAAATCAGGGACTTCTATTGCGTAACTATCCTTAGTGTTTTCTATCACTAGCTTAAACCTAAGAATTTGATGATCACTACATCCTAAACTCTCGCCTCCTTCTAAACCTTCGACTATATTTTCGCCGTTCGTCATCACCACGTCTAAAATATTGTCACAGCGCGTTGGTTCTGTAACCATCTGTCCCAAAAAATTATCTTCCATGAACTCAACCAGTCTCAATCTCTCCTCATTACCAGTAAAAGTCTCGTAATTAACATTAGGGCAGTTAAAGTCTCCTACAATTATACAATTCCGATCATCAATAAAGTTACCAAGAAGTGAGTAAAATCTAGTATGGGTATCGAGGGGTTGAACCGGAGGTCTATAAACAACAACAAAATTAAAACTAATACTACGCGCCCTAACTTCAACGCATATCACATTAATTGCTGTCGGAAATTCTATCTTATCCTCGATAGCCCTAAGGGGAGTACGAATGTACAGCAAAACGCTGGCACCAATTCTATGTAACCTATCATTAGTAAAGAGTTTAAAACCCAGTATATCAAGTTCCCCCAACAAGTCCTGAGTCACGGTATTTAACCACGTTTCAGTGATATCAACTATATCGTAGTTGCCGGAATAAATTATCGCCTTAAATTCGTTTAATTTATTTCTAATACTACACGCGTTACAATAAAAGACGTTTAAGTTATTTTTTACCACGGGTCGGCGTTTTAAACTATTTTCCACCACGGACCCGCCTTTCCCGGACCTACAACGTTGAAAGAAGGCTTCGACCTATACAGCTTTCGAACGTTTTCGTCAATTAACCTACCTAGCCTTGCATTACCTATTTTATTAAAATGCACCCCCATCTTTTATAAAAAGGCTAGGATCACTGAATTTCGGCCACAGCTTTACGAAGGGTACATTTTCCTCAGCACAAATCTCTCCTAGTTTAGTTTAGTGTTCAAAAATATTGTTTTTTACGTAATCCTAAAATTTTAACCGTGCATAGGTGTAATACCTAGAACTAAAGACCTATCTGACTTCGCCATCAGGGACCTAATTAACCCCCTATATCTCTCCAAAAGGTCAGGCACTCTCGTATCGGGCCTATACGAGTCGTTGCCCCCTACCATCGTCACCAACATCGAGTGACGGGAGGCAAAATCAATCCTATCCACTTCGTCTCTAATTCTGTCAACCCTTGTCTCTGGGAGACAGGCGTGCATCATTAAATTATACAGCCCAGCGTCGGGTCAGCATGCGAACCATGAGATGGTCGAGTTTTAAATAGCTATAATTGAACGAGTCTTTGTGAAAAGTTGGTGATATTTATTAAAATCCATTTCCAGTTCCTTTCGCTCTATTTTCACCCACACGTGTCTTTAATTTCCTCTGAAAAGTCACATCACACATCTTTGTTATTTTTTAAATGTATGATCCGCGTTAAACTGTAGGGCTAAGGTGGAGTGTAAATAGCCTTTCACAAATGTTAGATAAAATGGATAACCTGTCTCTCTCTCTCTCTCTCTCTCTCTCTCTCTCTCTCTCTCTCTCTCTCTCTCTCTACTCTCTATGTATATATATATTTCCCATTTAAACCATAGGTCTAAGGTGGAGTGTAAACATCCTTCCACGGTTGGTAGATAAATGGGCAACCATGGGATCCCGTTAAACTGTATTGCAACAATCGATCATGTTGTTTATCTGTTTGTTTATTTCTCTCTCTCTCTGTCTCTCTTATATAGAGGGTGATTCAGCAACGAGTACATTAAATTGGAGGATAAAATCCTTGGATAATTCTAAACCACAATGTCTCTATGGTAAAATGTCAGATTCTGCATAGTTTCCATGTTATAATACATTTAAGATGTTGTATTAATGAGAGTGAATATGAAGTGAAACCCCCGTAGGTTTTTGTAATAATTTATTCACAGATCTCTACAGTGTGACCCCTCTTTGTTACAACCTAAAGGAAATGTTCAAAGTTGCCCCCTTCTGCCTCAATGCAGGCCTGTACACGTCGTACCATTGAATGTCTGACGCGTTCCACAATGCCTGGACTATGTTTAATTTGCTCGCACCTGTCACGAATACGTGGCCATAATTCCTCTCTTGTTTGACCCCCCTATGGAGGGGGAGGAGGAGGGGAGGTAATGTGGACTGGCTGGTGTGCGCCCCAGACCACTCCCATCGTTGCTACAGGACGGGGCGGACCCATATCACCATCCACTGTGTGGGAGGATACGTCGCATTACAGGTTTTTACTGATTTGATTGCCGAATTTGTAGATCATATAATTATTCCTGAATTGGCCTGCATTGAGGCAGAAGGGGGCAACTGTGAACATTTCCTTTAGGTTGTAACAAAGATGGGTCACATTGTAGAGATCTGTGAATAAATGATTACAAAAACCTACGGGGGTTTCACTTCATATTCACTCTCATTAATACAACATCTTAAATGTATTGTAACATGGAAACTATGCAGAATCTGACATTTTACCATAGAGACATTGTGGTTTAGAATTATCCAAGGATTTCATCCTCCAATTTAATGTACTCTTTGCTGAATCACCCGGTGTATATATATATATATATTTCCCCGTTTAAAAGTAGGTCTAAGGTGGAGTGTAAAGCTTTACTTCCTTCGCCAGAATGAACAATTCGGGCGGAAATCATCGAAAGCAAAGAGGAGCCTATGTATGTACAATTCCGGAAAAAAGTTCATCTAAAAAAATCGTGTAAACATCTTTCCACGGTTGGTAGATAAATGGGTACCCAGAGTGCCCTAGCAGGGATCTCTCTCGCGCGCTCTCTTTTATATATACACACATATATTTATATATATATATATATATATATATCTCCGTTAAAAAGTAGGTCTATGGTGGGGCGAAAAGATTGACATTCGTCAGAATGAACAATTCTGGCGGAAGCAAACGAAACCAAAGAAAGCCTATATATGTACAGTTCCGTGAAAAAGTTCATCCAAAAAATTCTGAAAATTGGTACAAGAAGCGTACACAAAATTTATAATCACGTCAAATTGCATTAACTCACTCCCCGGCTAACTTAAATCGAATATTACGGTCTTTTTCATCTGTAACTTCTGCAAATTAAAACAGGACAAATGGTACACGTAGCATTAAAATGTGCAGCACAAATGAATAAATAGAAAGGAAATATGATAAAGGAGGGAAATAAAGAAAAGAAGAAAGGTGAAAGCGATATAAGCAAACACCTTCCTAAACATTTCCTAATTAAACGATGTAAATAGCTGAACAATAGAAGGACATAAATATTTATGGAAAAAATAATATATATATTATATATATATATATATATATATATATATATATATATATTACACATCGTTCTGAAAATTGTGGAGTTTGACGGAAGCGATAGATAATATCGATTTAAAATTCCAATAAATAAACTTCTTTCCGCAGTTTATTTCGAGATCATAAAGATTAAACTTCACGTGCATTTGACTCGCAGTTTAGCGTTTCTCTCAAACATGTGCGATTTGTATCCGAATTCCGAATATATCCTCGAATGTCGCTAAATCGCCTCCTTTTCGCGCAGTGATGATTTTTTCTTTTTCCTTCACGGATAAGTGACTTTAATAGTTATTTCCAGTTTCCAAGATTCGAGATAAGGCGTGCATCATTAAATTACACAGCCCAGCGTCGGGTCAGCATATGAAACATGAGAAGGTCGAGTTTTAAATAACTATAATTAAGCGAGTCTTTGTGAAAAGTTGGTGATATTTTTTAAAAGCCATTTCCAGTTCCTTTCGCTCTATTTTCACCTATGTCTTCAATTTCGTCTGAAAAGTCACATCACATCTTTGTTATTTTTAAAATTTATTTATTTTACCGAAAGCAAAGTTACATATGTACAAATCTCTCGCTCGCTCTCTATCTCTTGGTATATATATATATATATATTATATATATTAATCAGCGAACTGCTCGAGATCGTAAACTTTGGGCTAATCACCCGCAACTAGCACGCATCTGTTACTTTTAAATTTATTTCTTGTATCGTGGAATTCATATACGACACAATAATTATTGCAGCGGCTTTTTTCATGGGTAATTAACTATCTTCGACTTTTATGTTTCAGGCATCTTAAACCGTTTCACAATCCAACCTCAACTCTCTCTCTCTCTCTCTCTCTCTCTCTCTCTCTCTCTCTCTCTCTTGGTAGAATAGAAGATCAAAAAACAAAGCGTTTCTCCTCTCTCCATGAATGGGGATATCTGACACGCCCCAGATTTCACGGGACAACCAGTCACAGCCCTTGGGCGGAGCCTAGAACCACTATTTGGCCGCTATGCAGGCCTACGCGTCAAGCCCTGCCCAAAATTCACCGTTAGCCAATAGGAACCTAGCGTTTGTGTGTTGTGGGGTGGTCACAAGCCCCCTTTATAAAAGGGGTCACTTTTATCTCAGAGTCTCAGTTTGTATGTTTTTTTCGTGCTTAGTGTTTTTGAAATACCAACCATGAGTCAGCTGTTCGACTCCTCCGATCTGTTTGAAGATCAAGATTTTTATGCTCAGGCAACGCGACCAATTTTCAGCGCTGCAGATCGGGATGAACTTTTATCTACAGAGATTGTTACAGAAAATTGTAAAGAAATGCAAGATCTTACAAACAATTCATTTGAAATGTAAGTGATTATATTCTGCGGTTCATTCAGTGTTAAGTTCTAAGTGCCTAAACCTAGCTTTATTCTGAGTTTTCCTACAAAAAAAAGGTAATCCCAGGACTCTTTCTCGTTTATAATAATATAACCTAACCGGGACATATATATACATATATATATAATATATATATATATATATATATATATATATATATATATATATATATCGGCCAGGACTCTTTCTCGTTTATAATAATATATCCTAACCGGGATATAATATATATATATATATATATATATATATATCGGCCAGGACTCTTTCTCGTTTATAACAATATAACCTAACCGTAAAAGGCCGCAATAAACGCGTTTTGAAAAATATTTTTAATTATTCTGTTTCCTTCGTCGTTATTTCGGCGTATATATATATATATACAGTGTGTTTCAGGAGGAAAGGTCAATGCTTCGGGAGGTGATAGCATCGGTCATTGTTAGGAAAAAAGTTCATATGAACATGTGTCTACTTCTGAATGGCTAAGGAGATAGAGCTGTTTGAATCTACAAATAAAAAAAGCGTTGTTAATGGTAATCAAGAAAGAGAAACCAATTACTGTTTCTAACATTTAATTAAACATTGGCATTTTGAATGATATCAGATACAGAAATGACAAATTTGTTACAGTTTACAATACGTTTTCGAAAATCCCACCGTCAACCTCAATGCACTTTGCAACTCGTGTGCGAAGATCGCGTGTTGTTCGTCTGAGTTGATCTTGACGTTCTTTTATGCGGGCAGCAGCATCCAAAATACGCGCGAGCAACTCGTTTCGTGTATCCACCTTTCTTTTGTAAACTTGACTTTACATCCACCCTCACAAACAATAATCTAACGGAGAGAGGTCTGGAGACTTTGGTGGCCATTGAATGGGACCACCGCGGCCGATCCATCGACCAGGGAAAGTTTGATTTAAGTATTGCATCACCAGACGGGTAGAATGTGGAGGAGCTCCATCATGCTGAAAGTACATACCAGCGCGTGTAGCCAAAGAACATCCTCCAATAGTCCAGACAATTCATTTTGCAGAAATTCTAGGTAATTTTGTCCTGTAAGTCGATTCTCTAAAGTAACAGGGCCAATCAGCTGATCATTGATGATACCGCACCACACATTGGCAGAGAAGCGATATTGAAAATTTGTTTCCATAGTGGCATTTGGATTTTCGTCTGACCACCGATGAGAGTTACGAGTGTTGTTGATACCGTCACGGGTGAAGGTAGCTTCATCGGTGAACAGTATTAATCGAAGCAATGGGCGATTAGCATTTACCCAATGACAAAATTCCAGTCGCATGGCAGCGTCTCCTGGTTGAAGGTGTTGTACACGCTGTACATGATATGGATGCAAGCCTTCCTCACGTAATGTTCGCCATACTCTTGTGTGTGGTACACCGAGACGTGTAGAAATTCTTCGTGAGCTAGTAGTAGGACTACGCTCTACCAACTGAAGAATGTTTTCCACTTCATCCACATCTTGTTGACCTTCACGTTCAGATGAAATATGAGCGTTGGGAAGTGTACCAAACTCACGCAATGTGTTGAAACCGTGGTAAACACTCTTCGATCCGGAATTCTGGGGTTCGGAAACCGTCGACGGTATTCTGCAACAGTAGCTGTTGCAATTCCATCGCAAAAACCGTATAAATACACCATATCTGCTTCAAACACCAAACAATGTCACTCACAACAGTCAGCTGTCGATTGGCTTATGTTACATGCTTACATTACAGCTTACATGGTTCAAGGTTATAGGGGAAGGAAGGGGGAGGAAGAGCTGCGCGCGCATCAAATTCAAACAGCTCTATATCCGTAACCATTCAGAATTAGATACATGTTCATCTGAACTTTTTTTCTCACAATGACCGATACTACCACCTCCCGAAGTATTGACCTTTCCTCCTGAAACACCCTGTATATATATATATATATATATATATATATATATATATTATATATACAGGGTGTTTGAAAACTTTATGTACAAATTGTAATGGGGATAGGCAACACCAAGACAAACCCTTTTCGTCTATAAGTGTATGTCCGCTGACGTCACCATTCGGCGCGAGAGAGCGCCGCTGCAATTGGCTAAAAGGTGAAGTGGGCTAGACTCGCGCTTGCCGCGGGCATTCTTAAATCGGACGTACTACGCGTAACATGGAGCGCTTCACGACTGCTGAGATGGCTGACATGCATATGGTGTATGGGGCTGCCAATGGAAACGGAAGAGCTGCTGTGAGGTTGTACCGACAGCGCTTCCCAAACAGACGTGTGCCAACCACCAAACGTTTGCGCATTTGCATCGGCGACTGCGAGAAACTGGAACATTCCATGCAAACATGCATGACACTGGTCGGGAGAGAAACGTGCGCACTCCTGACATGGAAGAAGAAATCCTACGGCGATTTGAGGACAATCCAAGCGCAAGCACGCGAGGTGTTGCACGTATCCTCGGTGTGAACCACGACCTGGTCTGGAGAGTGTTGCACGAGCAGCAGTTACATCCGTTTCATCGTCAGAGAGTCCAGGCATTACAACCTCGGGATTACCCTCTTCGTGTGGAATTCGCACGCTGGTTTCTGCAGCAGACAGCGGTGCAGCCTAATTTTCCGGCTTATGTGCTGTTCTCAGATGAGGCCTGTTTCACACGTGAGGGTGTGTTTAACATGCACAATTCTCACGTGTGGGCGCACGCAAATCCACGTGCTACACGGGTGCATGCTCATCAAGAACGGTTCGCCGTCAATGTTTGGGCTGGTATCGTCCATGGCAAGTTGATTGGGCCGTACCTGCTGCCTGCCCGACTCGACGGGCTGGTTTATCGGATATTTCTTGAAGAAACGTTGCCGGAACTGCTGGAAGATGTTCCCGTGGCTATTCGTAGACGAATGTGGTTTCAACACGACGGGGCCCCAGCACACTCCAGCAACGATGTGCGGGATTATCTGAACGCCACTTTTGGGGACCGATGGATAGGCCGGGGTGGGCCCGTAGCCTGGCCACCGAGATCGCCCGATTTAACATGCCTCGATTTCTTCCTGTGGGGACACATGAAGAACCTCGTGTACGAGACTCCCATTTACTCAGAAGAAGACCTCGTAGCAAGAATCGCTGTCGCCGCTGGAACTGTTCCCGAAATGCCGGGAATCTTTCGACGTGTACGTCGGTCAATGCTTCGACGCTGTCGGGCATGCATTGATGCTACCGGTCGCAACTTTCAGCACCTTCTTTAAATAAACATGTTACGCGTACTACGTCCGATTTAAGAATACCCGCGGCAAGCGCGAGTCTAGCCCACTTCACCTTTTAGCCAATTTCAGCGGCGCCCTCTCGCGCCGAATGGTGACGTCAGCGGACATACACTTATAGACGAAAAGGGTTTGTCTTGGTGTTGCCTATCCCCCATTACAATTTGTACAGAAAGTTTTCAAACACCCTGTATATATATATGGTGGAGCTCTAATAATATATTACTCGATAATTTAAAGATGTATTCTTTCTCGTTTATAATTAGTAATATAATTTCCTTTTTTTCTGAATTTTTCTACAACGAAAAATTAATCCCATTATGTTTTTAATTATTGTGTTTCCTTAGCGATTATTTCGGCATATATATATATATATATATGTATATGGTTGAGCTTTAATAATATTTTTCTCGATAAAGACAGCACCGCAGTAGGATTTTTAAATTACCAAAACTTTTAAGAATTATCTGCTATTTTATTATAATTTTTTAAATTCGTGGCATTTTCTCTTATTGTAGCTCTTTATTTTTATTTAACCTTATAGGACCGATGCAGAACTTGAATGTGTTATAGCTACTTTTCGTTTTGATGAAAGGGGAATAAATGATATGGATGCTTCTTCGCACAGCCAACCCAGCGATCTGAATACAGAAGTCGAGCTATTGGCTCACATCCGGTCCAGCGAGTGCCAGGTCATCGCCGAACTAATGTAAATATTTTTTATGTTAAGAACAAAACACATTGTATTTTCATTTATTAAATGATAGAAAACATGTACAAAGCGGAACCAGTGTCCGTTAAATAAGTCTTAATGGCTACAAATAGGCCTTTACACAATATAGATATACACCATTACACAATACAGCGGGTGCTAACATATGGGAACCTTTTTTATTCTGTCTGCATACATTTTTATCATTCATCTCCGTGTCGTACAAATCGAATAATTTTAAAAAATTTATAAATCCCTTCCCACGTGATATGTTCATGAGAAATGAGAGGGCGTACATCCCGCACGTCTCGCCATAATATCCTTGAAAGCGATACGGGTTCCACACAACCTCAGGTACATGTAATTGCGCGATAAACTGTACAACCACAGAATAAATCCAAGGCTGTGCGCTGAGTGAGTCAAAATAGTACATTCTTTCCCTATTTTTAAAATAGATTGCAAACCAATGAATCCCCTCACCCCCCACAATGTCGATGTTAACGATATTCCCGTACCAGTTTTTCATACTTGGCAGCTTCAATATTTCATTCTTCGCAAACACACCGATAAATTTTGAGCGCGTGAAACGGTCACTTTTCATTACTCTCTGGAGTATATTCGCGTCCATTTTAAAAGTCTTTGACCACGTTCCTCAAACGATCAACTTCTATTAGAGCCTGTGATTCGAGGTAAACTGGCACACTCATAGGCGCGTCTATAGGCTTGGCAAATTCCAACATGACTGAGATATTCCCATTCCGTTGTGGACTTAAATGCGTGTTTACGCCAGCAGACAAGTCAGGCGTAATATCAAATGAATAAATGTTAAATTCTTCGACAAATTCTTTCTGCGTTACACCAAACCCAAGCTCATCACAGCCACCTGTATTATGAGGCAGATTACAATAAGCTCTCGCGCAGAGCGGGAACACCGCGTCTGATGAGTAATCCGTAATCATATTCCCTCCCAAAGCGATGCCATTTACGTATAGAGTAATATTTTTAAGGCTGAAATTCTTGAATTTAAAGGCAATGTTTTTATATTTTCCATTCGTCGAGGCGTGGTTCGGCATTCCAATTAATATCCTTTTAGGTAGAACTCCAAGGGCCACGTTTTCTACTTGCTTCGAGGCCTACACGGAGGGCATCGTGTATAGTTTGACCTGTACGCTGTTAATTGGATATTTTACTGTGGCATGTATTAAGTCTCAATTTCTATTTGTTTTGGCGAACTTAATTTCACTCGGCGTATACGCAAATACATCTCCATGATATGAATCACAACGGGTTTCGCGCCCTCTACTTGATCAGACCTCAGATTTATGCAGATCTCAGGAATCGTGCGGGTAAGCTTCAAATTCATATCCACCCCATTCATAAGCAGTTTCTCCCGGAATGTGAAATCTGTATGAAGCCGTCCAAAAAATTCGTATATCTCTTTTTTAGAATTTTTAAATTTATTCTTTATTCCATTTTCGTCTTCAGTATGGAAATATCCCTTGGCTGTTAGAAAGGTGTCCTTCGCTTCTTTTGAAAAGTTGAGGACATTTTCCAGATAGGCTCGTAGGTGATAATACCCCGTTCCTGCCGAGATGTTAACCTAGTTTAAATACACCTCACACTGGCTGAATGTGGTGTGTAAAAAGATGGTTTCAGGGTAGGCAGAGTAACTATCATCGCAGTCCGTTCCATCAGAATGGGCTATACGCAGTTTAGCGTACATGTGCATTAGGGTGGATCGATTTTACATTTTTTTCGATTTCCATATTCTAATAGAGACAAAACCTTGCGCATGCATGAGAAAATAGCCTCTGCAAAATCTTAGCTTAATAGGTAATCATCTTCTGCCCCCGGCAGAGCGATGAAAATCATATTTTAGTAGTCAAAAACGTATTTTTCTTATAATTTTTAAAATATTTCAATATGCATCAAAATTATTCCTAATAACTATAAAGTCGATGAAAAAGACCTCATATGATCGTTTTTCCAAGCGCGTTGTCCTACGTTAATATCTTTTGCCCCCGGCAACAACGTCAAATGTTGAAAAAATAGGTAATTTATATACATATTTTCAGATCGGCTCTTTGTCTTAAATAATGCATTTATATATTTCCCATAGCATTTATATCGTTGCTTAGGCATGAAATAACACACACGCAAAATTTTATGACTCTAGAGTAATATCTTCTGTCCCCGAGAAAAGTCTAAATGTGGATTATAATTACGTTAATGCGATGTTATAAGTACGATAAGTACTAAGTACAGCTCCTCGCTTGCTAATTTTATAAAATTAGCAATCCGGAACTCACCACGAGGAGGTGGCTGTACGTCGAGTTCCACCCTATCCAGCCCCAACCACCCTTCCTTTGGCTGCATGTCGATTTACATACGGTAATCTTTCTTAGAATCAAATCGTGGAATTTTTGTTCGGGAGTGAAGACGGGAGCGGATGAATCCGTCCCTCTCTTCTATTCCACTTACACTGGCAGAGGCTTCGGTTACTAATTTGATGAGTCTCTCGACCGCTTGAGTATGACAAGGGAATAGTGGGATCAGTCCATCAGGCTGGTCTCCCGTCTCAACAAACTCTTTTATTCGGGTATCAGGTATTGTTTTTGTAACGGGGGGGTTCGGTCACCTCAGCCGTTTGCCAGTTGATCATTTCGTAATAGTTTTGACTATCGTAGAGCAGCTCAGGCATGGCGAAGGCTCGAATTTCTCCCGCTGGTGATTGTTTTGATCGTGCTTTTAATATTCTTCTCCATCCCAATTCTCTTATGTGTTGCTCATCGGCATGTAGCATGGAGATCAAAATATTTTCTGGGTGAGCAAAGAAAGAATTTCTACGGAGGACTTTGTTGGCGACTGTCTTAGATCTTTGAGGCATGGTCTGAGAGAGACGCATCATTTCGAAAAAATGTTTTGCGCCCTCAGTGAAACTGGAGTTTTTCTTTATCTTAAACCAAATTGGTGCGTAAACTGTCATAATGAATCGCACAATTTCGTTGAAGGTGCTGGAGGGTTCACTGGTTGAAACATAGAGGCGCAGAAATCTATTTGCTGTTGTCAGCCACCTGGAATGCGCCATCTTACCTGGATTTCGAGCCGCGAGAGCTGAAGAGCAGCTACCGCTCGACACTGCTCTGTAGATGCCTAACAAATATTTTTGGTCAGTGCTCAACTCGGCATCATCTATGTCAATGTCGGGAGATGGAATGGCATCGAATTCTGTAATTGGAAGTTTTTCGCAGTCGTTCAGTTGTTTTCCAACTGGTCCAGTAAAGCCCATTGGCCCAGTTGTTTTGCCGTCCAAGTCTTGAATGAGGTGTCGCAGTGATAATTCATTACCGTGTAATAGGCATATGATCCACTGAACTGGCCTTTGTAGTTTCATTTCAATCATACGAATGGCTCCACCCTTTCGACCCGTGTTCACTGCGGTACCATCACAGCCGATAGCCACAATGTCGTCCGTGCTAATATTGTTAGTCTCTAGAAAGTTGATGATACCTGATGTTATTGCAGTGGCAGAACCTGATGCAGGAGTGAAATGCCCCATGTACTGGGATTCTGGTTCTTGAACTAAAACTATATGCTCTTCTATCACAGTCCTTCTATGCTTCACATTGTCTATTTCTTCTTGTGTCATTGTTTTATCTTTACGTCCGTCAAAGAAAATGCCCTGTAATGGTAGCGTGATCGTGTCATCTTGCTGATGCTCAGAACGAACTCTTTTTCTGGCTCTTCTTATCTTATTTCGATCAATCACTGAACTGACATCATCTTCTCGTATCCAGCCAACATCCTCTAACAACGAAGAAGCAATAAATGAAGCAGCTCTGTCTGAGACGCCCGTACGATCACAAGCTTCAGCAAGTACCTGGAGTTTCATTCGTGTTTTTTCCTTCATGTCATGTTTATCTCTCGGTGTTAGTTCATACGATGACGATGATTCTATAGATGTATCCTCGGTTTCACTAGAGGCTGACGAAGAAGGTTGTTATTGAGAAGTTTCTTGTCGTTTACTAGTCGACGGCTCTTGATGTTCTGCTATTCCTTCTTGTTTCAATATCGCCAATCTTCTTGCAAGAGTCATCTCGTTTTTATTTGTTGTTTCAACATCCAAAGTTCCTATTGCCATTTTGCGATCACTTCTTTGGTCGAGTAAAAACTGTTGCTCTTTCAGTGGTACTCGTCGTTCACGAGGGCAGCTGCATTTTGTCAAATCAGGGCATTTACAAGCCGATATGTCAAATAAGGTGGTCTTAGTTGATTTCTTGAAGGCCTCAAGTTTCTGTAACGATTCGTTCTTCTTTTTCGCGTTCAGTGATTTGATGATGTTAGCCATTTTATCACGATAACTTTTCAACATTTGATTTATCCATGCTGTCGAAACTGTTGGAATGGAAGCTAATTTCCACAAGTATTCCAGTCTCTCCGTGACCACAGCGGCGATGTCTTTGAATGGAGGTTCCTTCTTTGATGATCTCAACTCAGTTCTCACATGATGGTAGTATTGCATCACATCTTCACATGTGGGAAAACATCGCAAATTCAAATCTTTCCCAGCACCAAATATTGGACACGTAACCGATCTTCTAGTTGTAGCGGTAGCCATCCTGTAAAGATTAAAGAATAATGTATTGTTCTGTTACGCAATAAAATCGAAAAAAAAGAGTTATGAGAAAAACAAACAAGGATATGAGCAGAGAGATTGAGCACACTGAGGACTCTGAGTGAGGAGCCACACACACACACACACACACACACACACACTAGGACTCGAGGAGCCAGCTGCAAAATACACACCTGCCTTCGACGCTGTCAAAAGGCAACTGAGGAACTGCGCAGTGCGTACTGGCGCGTCAGTGGCAGCTGCTGCTGGCAGCACTCACCAGAGATGACCTTTAAACCCTAGCCTAGAGTCATCAAATTTTGCGTGTGTTATTTCATGCCTAAGCAACGATGTAAATGCTATGGGAAATATATAAATGCATTATTTAAGACAAAGAGCCGATCTGAAAATATGTATATAAATTACCTATTTTTTCAACATTTGACGTTGTTGCCGGGGGCAAAAGATATTAACGTAGGACAACGCGCTTGGAAAAACGATCATATGAGGTCTTTTTCATCGACTTTATAGTTATTAGAAATAATTTTGATGCATATTGAAATATTTTAAAAATTATAAGAAAAATACGTTTTTGACTACTAAAATATGATTTTCATCGCTCTGCCGGGGGCAGAAGATGATTACCTATTAAGCTACGATTTTGCAGAGGCTATTTTCTCATGCATGCGCAAGTTTTTGTCTCTATTAGAATATGGAAATCGAAAACAATGTAAAATCGATCCACCCTAATGTGCATGCAGCTCGGGTCAAAAAAGTAAGGGCCTGAGCTGGCTATCACGAATTCTATAGGGGCACTCGGTGACCTAATTGTGTTTAGTGGGTTAAAGGTAATAAAGTCGCTATGCTCAATAGAGACCTGAGTGGGGGGGCATACCAAAGAGGGACAGTTCCGATTTACAGCATTGTGAACTACACGGATGGATGAAACGCGCCATGACGAGTCAGAAATAGTGCCACATCTCTCGACAAGTATTAATCAGCCTATGATTCGTGAGAGTAGTGTCCTCAGCTTATATCAGTTAAAAAAATGATCAGCTATAGGTTTCATACGCTTAGAGCACTTCTTTTTTGATTTCCTTTTACGTTTAGCGCCACGTGATGGTAACCCCTTCTTCCTGACAACCCTTTCCTTCTTCTTTCCGCCACCACGCATTTTTCTCTTTGCATTGTTGATGATTTCGTCCCGTGTGCTTTTTAAATGTTTTTTTAGAGCTTCTTTGGGTTTATTTCCGCCCATTATGTCTTCAGCCGCGTTAAAACCTATTTGTAACGCCTTCCGCCCTAGGTACCTGGCACCCCTCTTCAACAGTGGGACAGTGGTGTGTAGTATGGATGAAAAAATGGATCCAAGTCCACTCCCACGCTGGTATCTCACTCCTCGATGGACTGGCCTTCGGGTCATTAAAAACGGCGAAAGTGTAGTTTCACTGTTAAGCTCCCATCACCGAATGGGAAATTTTTTCCCTCACTCGTTCTTGTATATATCGAGATGTTGGTTAATAGATTAGTCGCAACATTCACATAATGGGGATTGTCATATGTAATGCTCAAACTTTTCCCTCTACGGTTGGGGATGTGTGTAATTCGCGTGTCCCCAACAAATTGGTGCTCTACGATATTGCTGTAAATATAGCACATGTCTGGAGGTGGAGAGCTTTCATCCAATTTCTCCATCTCTTTGGAGAGCTGCGCCATATCGGCCCTCGGCCACAATTGTGAACAGCTCTTTATCTTTGATATTTCTACTAAGCGTTGACATTAACTTCAATGTGCATGCAGGCGTGTCTCTGTTTACGACTTCAAAAAGTAAATCGTTTGTCAGGTACGACTTTTCAAGACTCTTGTTTAACCCCGTCACAATGTCCGTAGCTGTGTCATAATGCCCAATTCCTAGCGATACATTTGTGCTATAGTACTGTTCCTCACTGAACAGGACTGAACGCATAGTATTGTCTAAGGTTATGCCTAATTTTTCGCACTCATCGATTCTTCTAAGGATCAGAAATATGATTTGCTCTTTTTCAAGAGTTAAAAATTTGGAGACTAACTGGAGTTCACATAAACCAACCTCATACGTTTCACGCTCCAATTCAATAGGTCCGTGGAGTTCTGTCACAAAGTTGGCGAGGGTGTTGTTAGGATGTACAGACAGAGAAGAAGAGGACGGGAGTGTGACATAGAAGTGGCTAGGCGCCATGTTGTATACTAATTAAGCTTCATTATTGCAGCAGCTTAATATAGGTGTTGAAGCTTGCTGGGTAACCCAGCTATTTCACCAGGTAAATTTTTCTCTTTCCTGAACCTTTGCTGCCTAAAATTTTTTCAATTTTAAACACACTTTTTCCTAAATTAAATGTCACTTTCTGCAACTCCTCGCGGTAAAAGCCTTCAGCGATCTCTTCCACATTCAAATCTTCAACGTAATACATCATTATTTCACCTTTAGGTCTCATAGCACAAACTTTAAAAATCTCACGTGTCCATCCTTGCTCAAATCACTTCGCGAATTTATTTCCCGAACGTGATAGCCTTACATAATCATTGATTTTTAAATGTGTAGACTGCGGTGGTGGTGCTCCATCTCTTCTCACCTCTGGCAGCGCACCTCTTTCTAAAACTTCGTTAGGTGTTGTGCCAATCGTACGGTGGTGTGAACGGTTGTATGATGATGTCAATGACCCGAGAACGTTTATATATCTGTATGTGTTTTTATGTGTAAAATAGCGATGCATGCGTTCCTTTATGGTACGTTGAACTCTTTCAGCTAAAGAGGCCTTATGTATAGAACTGCTAGTGTAGTAACTGATATTAAACTCTGTCAGCATGTTCTGAAAAGCGCGGCCTATAAATTCTTTCCCATATCCGTACAAAAATAGCCAGGAACCCTTTCTTCTTTTAACATCAGCGTTTTGGTCGCTTTAGCAACTGTTTCAGGCGATTTATTTCAGTGGAATTAACCACAAGATATCTAGAGAATACATCTTTACACTGGGTAACAAAATTTGAAAATTTTCTGTTTATTGATTTTTCTGTCGTTTCTTAATGATTTCGGGCGCTGATTCCAAAAATGATATTGGTTTTGCTCTATCATCAACCGTTTCAAAAATATAGGTTATCACACTTTTCATATGGCAAAGTATATAAAGAAGGCTAACATAAATATTTTCTGAAAATAAAAACACTATTGGAAATTAATGTTTATTGAGCCAAAATTGTTTGACAAACCCAAAATGGTGCAAAGGATATAATATATATCATGAGGAGAACCGATAAGAGAATAACAAGCCTCGTTATGCAGTGTGCGTTCCTTAAAAATGCACTGAAGAACGCGACTTCCGCGTATGAACATTCTTATCCTTTCTGATCAGCGACCATACGTAGTCTCCCATCATGGAAGCATCCCAATGGCCCTGGTACCTTTTCTCCATCGTTTGAATATCTTGATGGAATCTTTCGCCATGTTCTTCACTCACATCGCCCAGGTTATCACGAAAAAAGTCTAGATGTGAATGCAGATAGTGTAATTTTAAAGACATACGGCACCCCATTTTGCCATAGCACTTAATCAAGTTTGACACTAACTCCTTATAGTTTGGTGCTTTATGGTTGCCTAAAAACCCACGAACCACATCACGGAAAGCACACCAAGCCTCTTTTTCGATCGGAGTCATCTTGGCTTCAAGGTTCTTTGAATTCAACAGCGCCTTGACTTGTGGTCCTACAAAGATGCCAGCCTTGACTTTGGCCTCAGAGAGTTTAGGGAACATGACCCGAATCTGTTGGAAAACTTCCCCTCCAAAATCTAACGCAGTTACAAACTGCTTAATTAGACCAACTTAATATGGAGAGGTGGTAGCAGAACTATGTCAGGCTTCACAAGAGGTTCCCTGAGTACATTGTACTTTCCTGGTTGCAGTCCTTCACGTGGAGGCCACTGAACTGTTTTATAGTGCTCAGTTGAAGCCCTGCTATCCCACAGGCAAAGAAAACATGAATATTTAGTAAACCCTCCTTGTAAACCTAACAGGAAACCAATCATTTTGAAATCACCACACACGTCCCAGTTATATTGTTCATACCTGATTTGAGTGAGCAGTTGTTTGACATTTTCATAGTCCTCTTTCATTTGAACAGAATGTGCAACTGGTATAGATGGATATTTGTTCCCATTGTGAGTAGAACAGCTTTTAAACTCCGAGTTGAACTGTCAATAAACAGGCGCCACTCTGAGGGTATATGTGTTAACCCAATAGCTGTGAATAGACCATTAACCTCGCTGCAATAACAGAGAGAGCCATTGACATCGTAGAACCTTGCAAATCTTCATGCCGCTTTCGGTATACAGTGCTCTTGCAGTCTTCTCCAAGCAAATTCCACTCTTTGAGTCTGGAGGTCAGAAGCTCAGACCCTGATTTCGTCAGACCCAAATCTCTAATTAAGTCGTCCAATTCCCTCTGATTTGGAAAGTGAGGGTTTGTACTGAAAGTTACTGTATATTCTTCATCATGACTGTCCTCACCAGCCGACATCTCAGATGAGCTAGCTGCATCCTCATTTTCAACCTGCAAAGCAAAGAAACAAAATATAGGCATAGCTATATATGTAGAAGAGCATCAGCACTAAGAAAAATCGACACATAATGACCCACAGTCTGTAAATACAGAAGGTAAAGTAATGGATAGATACCTGTTCTGGTGGACGTGGTATTGGAAGACCTTCGCCATGTGGTACAGGAGCTATGGACGACGCTATGCTTGGATACTGAAGAGTCTGCCTTCCTTTAACTTTCCTGTACTTAGAAACATCTACCATGCAGTAGTAGCAATCGTCGTGGTGGCTCTTTGGTTCTCTCCATATTCTGGGTACCGCAAAGGGCATTGCCTTGCGTACTCCCCGCAGCCACCCTTCAAGTGTGGAGCGGCAGCTTCCACAGATCACATGGGGTGCCCAGGGCTTATCTTGGTCACCCATAGGCATACCAAAATAGAGCCGATACGCGATCCAGAACTTGGTGCCTTTCACAATCTTGTGCGATACTTGCTTGGGGCCTATGTAATACCCACAAACGTAGCAGAATATATCTGGCGAGTGTTTACAAGCTCTAGTTGCCATTCTCTTTACCAAACTGTACTACATTAATCATAACCTGCAGATATAGAGAGAAGAGTTATTAAATCTGCAACAGATTACAGATTCCAGAAAAAAGATGTATTCACAACACTGAAATAATGTTCGCAATAAAAAGGATCGATAACACTCAAATCGTCAGCACAGAGAAGCACAGAAACACAGTACCTCAGTGCTGGTAACCATCAGACAAACAACCTGCTTTCTTTGTGTGCTCACACTTACTGACTTCTCAGACTCTGCGCTCTTCTTTATATAGCACAGTGGAAGTTTCGGGCAATTTCTAGAGCAAGAAACTGTCAACGAACATCCGGATTGTTCTCAACAATTCCTGATTATTCTGATATTGCTGCGCCCATAATAACATTATACTGGTAAAACATGAAAAATGGATTCTCTCTGAAACCATTGATGATACACACAAACCAAGGCCAGATTTGGACTCAGCGCCCACAAATGCATATAAAAACATGAAAAATTCTATATAAACAGAATCAGTGTTACACAGTGTAATGAATAGGATGTAGCAGTATCCGTCATTATACACTGAATATCTTTGCATGTCTGTTAATTCTGTTTGCCAAATAGAGTCAGTTGAATCCCCGGTTGTCTTGGCCGTTTTAAACCTTTTTCTCACCGGTTTATGAAGTGTATAAGCATCCTGTTCCCGCAAAAACCGCTCAACATCTTTTTTCCTTACACCGTAAACACCTCTGTACAGTCTGCTAACGCCACCATAGGAGGCGGGGTTAGAAATGTCATAATAGCGTTTACTTAATATGTTAGCCATTTGCGTATTTTAGAGCCACGTGGATAAGGTTGGCCGTTTGTTCTCTTCTTTCTCTTCTTCAGAGAAGCTGCTGCTGGATGCGATGGGGTACTCAGTTGTGACACATGCGAGACTTGATCCAAGTCATTTAACCTATTCAGAATACATCTCAATGTTTTGGGGATATTTATTTGTTGTAGTCATGCTTTATTATGCTTCCATCCTGTTGGTGAGGGTCTGTCCCACTTTCTCACCAGATCATGAACAATATCAACGATGTTGGGTCCTTGTATCCTGGTTCCTTCAACAATGACCTCGCCTGTATCAGCCCACTGTATGATGGGGTCTTCACTCAATAGATTATAAAGACTTAAGCCTTTATTCCTCAATGTATGAGGGAGACTGTTTTTTAACGCATGTTCGATGTGTAGTGTTCCGTTGTTCTTTGGTTGGTCATCTCTAACGTCGGGTGCAGGTCCTATGTCGCCATGCTCAGCACTACTCGAGCTGTACCTAATAACCACGGGGATCTCCGTAGGAAACTTATAATCTTCGTACTCTTGAAGAAATTTCTGCAAAGCCTCTTGGTACAAGAACCTTTTCTCATCAGGTAACTTTTCACTGTTTAATAGGGATAGCAACTCGCTCTCCATTCTTTTAAGCCTACTTTTACGGGGTTCTAGAGCCGTGTCTGGAATCTTTGAACTTTGCAATGAAGCATACACCTCGTGCGGAAACACAACTACCTTCTTCAATATATTAATCTAGTGAGTAAAGGGCCCAAAACTGAAAATAAGATGGGTAGAATGATCCTCCTCTTTGTACAATAATTCGCTTTTTTTACCACAGTTTGACTTTTATGCGAGCGCGTATTATGTTCTTGTAACGACGTAAGCGAGCCTTCTGAGAGGGTTTCATTGGCACATTACATTTTATAACATTAAGACAGATTTCACAGATGCATTTTAAAAGTCGGAGTCGATATTTTTAACAAACATCTGTTGCAGTGCCCGGGCAATCGTTGATAGATTTTTATTAATTCACGATATTTCTTTAGCCTATTTGTCATTCTGGAATATACACCGTTTCAGGTTCGGTTGGGAGTATATTCGTTCTTAGAAGCACCCTAAACGTGTTTCGCGGGTGAAAGTCACAAAGCAAATATCCATAACGCTGGCTTGTGGCTTCTTTATAAACCTCCAAAAACTCCTTACGCTGATTTGGGAACATTTGATTGGCTAATACCCCAATTTGTGACACGTCTCTACGTTGCGCGAATAAAACTAGATATTGTATATTTAGCGACACATCGCGCATGTATCTATTTTTGAAAAATAGATTCTGGTTGATGAAGAATACGCTTATGTTAAGATGGTGGGAGAACACTGTAAATGTCTCGGAAATGTTTTATCCATTTCCAACATGAGATCGTCAATTACAATAACTGTATGCTCATTACCTTTTAACGAATTAACGTCAAAGCCACCCTTGTGGAACAAAATTTTATCTTGGTACTCATTGAACACTGACTGATACGTCGAACAGCACCATATTACTTTATGCACAAATTTTGAGAACATCTCCCCCATATCTTTAATGATTTTAAGCATAAATACAGTTTTACCACATCCTGTAGGGCCAGATATAATACATGTGGAGGGGCTTGTGGACCTGAATTTTTCTACAGATTGCACCTCTAACACGTCACATCCCTAAGTGGGTCATTTACAAAATATTACAAATTTTGAGTGCTGTTCCTTATATTTTGTTTTCTTCTTCCACAGAACCGTGAATGACGACGATGTACAGCACCCCATCATCGATATCACAGGCGAACCAGATGACGTGCAGCTACAGAACCCTTCTCCGCTGACGAACCATCACCAGCGACACCTGTAGCATGCAACAGTTCAAAGCGGAAGCATGATGAAGAACCCTCCACGTCATGTATAAAGCGTGCCAGGATTGCTCCGGTTTTAGACCCTCAGTAATAGATCCCCAACCCTCAACGTCTTACGACACAACCCCCACAATAGTACCTTCCTCAAATATGCCCCATTGTTCAGTTCCGGGTACTTCCTCCACAACAGCTTCTCATACTGTGGAGGATGGTATAACATTTGAGTTGGTGTGCACCGCTACCCCCATCCCTACCCTGACTAGAATTCGGTACGTGGTCAGGATTGACCCTGGATCCCTCTATACCAACGGACTGCGGTGCGTAGTTGAACGCATTGCGGAGTTTGCCTTTCAGAACCGCGATGAACGTGAAGTCCGGACGAGGTTTTCCTTCATGTTCGGGTCAGATGACGGGGACGTACATGATTTTTGGGTAGTAATACCGTTCAGACGTTTCGCGGCTGTAGATATAAAATATATCTTAGGGCGTATAATGCAAGCCTCTCAAAGTGGTACATCCTTCAATATGGACAACTTCATGGTATATATTGACAGCAGTGCTGGGCAAGTTCCGCACACCTTCCGCACCTCCGCACATTCGCACTGCGCGGAAGTGCGAAATGGTGTGCGGAGGTGCGGTGTGCGGTCACCTCGGTAAAAAGGTGAGGAGGTGCGGGTGCGGAAGGTGTGCGGATTGGTCCGCACACCCGTTCGCACACTTGAACTTTAGAATTTTGTCAACTATTGACCAGTCAACATCTCTAATTTAGTGTTAAATGATATTGTATTCTAGTAATTTTCTGACCTCTCATAACAAAAAAATGACTTTACTCTATTAAAACTTTATTTTCACAATTAAATATTAAATAAAAGTTTATAAAAGTATTAATATATTAATGGAAACTTATATATTTCCTTGCGATAAAACTTTCTATATGTAAATAGGGTGCGGGTGCGGTTGTGCGGAAGTGCGAAAACTTAGAGGTGTGCGGAAGTGCGGGTGCGGAAGTGCGGGTGCGAACCTCCCATTTGGTGTGCGGTTGCCCAGCATTGATTGAGAAGTATTTCGGGTTGCGGGTCATATTGCCACACCTTATACTCTTAATTTCAATTCTCCGGTTATTTACAGAAAGCATTTAAACATTGATCGTGGTTGTGGTTTTATAGCAATAATTTTAGCTCATATGTTTACCGTGATAAATACTTGGACGCAAAAAATTTGGCTGCGCACGGTTGTGCAGGTTTCAGATTGTAAGCTCGAGTTTGATTGTAATATGGGTCCTGAAGAACTGAGAAGGGTAGAGCAGGAAATGAATGCACGTATAGTCATATTTGGAATGGATGATCGTCGTCGGACTGTGTATGTTTTTAAAAGCAGTGTGAGAGATTGTATAAGACCTCTACTTATTTTAGGATTGCCAGGAACATCGTATCTCCCCATCCGTAACATAAGGGTTCTCTACGCCAGTTATGAATAAAGTCGAAAATATGGAAGACATTATGATTTGTGTAAGGGTTGACTCGAGTTTGCTGATGATATGGTTCATGAAACATTGTAAGGATTGCCACATGGTATGTGAGCAGTGTAAAAACTAAAATGTGAAAGTCAGGTAGTTGAACCCGAGAAGAGGGAATGTAATGTGTGTAGACGTACATTTTTCAATAATAAATGCTTTGAACTCCATAAATCAAAAGGTACTTGCAGGAAAATGAGGATTTGTAAGTGCGGGATGTTTCACATGATGGATAATTGGGGGAATTTCAAACATAAATGCGATGAAATTCACTGTTCTACATGTCATGGAAAATGTAAGACGGATGGAGTGAAGCATGTATGTTATATTAAAGATGCTAAACCTAAAAATAGTCCTTGTATAACCGTGTACTACGATATAGAAACTTACACGAACGCTGAAACCAAAGAGGTCATTCCACATTGACTCTTAAGTCAAACTATCTGTGATGAGTGCACGGAGTTCTAGTGTGATGAGTGCCACAAATGTGGAAAACAGCCAAACGTTTTTAAAACGAATGCACACGACAGCCCTGTGAAACTCTTTGTATCCTCTTTTGTCAAATTAGCGGACAAGTTGAAAAAAATGACTATATTCTTGTCCATAACGGGGCGAAATTTGACACACAGTTCCTTTATAAGGAACTGCTTGAACACGAGTCGTCTGCGATATTTACAGGTGGTCCCTTGAAAAGAGGCAACAAACTAATACAGATGCAGATAAGAGGTAATGTACAGTTTAAAGAGACCCTGCTGTTCACACCTTGTAAATTAGCAAAGTTGCCCAAGATCATGGGCGTAGCCGCTGAAGTTTCAAAAGGGTACTTCCCTTACACATTCCTCACTAACTAAACTTTGAATTACGTAGGACTACCTCCACCCAAACATCCCTTTAACTACAGCAACATGAGTGATAGTGAGCGTGAAGATTTTGACGGCTACTACAACAGTTTTAATGAAGCTAATCCATACAATATAGCCAATGAATGTGAACGTTATTACGCGAATGACGTACGTGTACTTAGAGTATGTTTTCAAGCCTTTAGAAGGATGTACATAACCCGTTTCAAATGTGATCCGCTGCAAGTCGCGACCACGATCGCCTCATTATATTTTACAGTGTTCAAGAATAACTTCATGCCTAAAGACACCTTAGCAATCATTCACAGAAACAACCCCCGCAGTTATGGGCACAAGACTATTTACTGGCTCATACACATACAGCAACAGACCCGGGTATACAGAAAACATGCCCGCAACACGGTGAAGTACCCGTTAAGGTCAATGGTCGTGTTTTTTGGGTTGACGGCCTAAGTGAGGATCCAGCCACTGGTGAGAAGACTGTGTATTCCTTTAACGGCTGCTGTGGCATGGATGCCCGCGCGCTGAATGTGCCGTCACAGGGGACCTTTATGGAAGATCCCCGCCGACAGCCTCGCATGGACCCGTAACCGTGATCAACTTATAGGCTCCCAGTTCACTCACAAATCGTGTGGGAGCATGAGTATGATGCACGGATGGAAACAGATGCCCAGTACCGTGAAGAAATAAGGACCATCAAACGTTCAATGGTGTTGGACCCCTCAAATGCGGTGACAGCTTGTTTGGAGGGCGCACAAACCCATTCAAGCTATACTTTCCGCCTACGGAGGGCGTGAAACTCCACTACTACGACTTCTGCTCTTTATACCCCTACGTGATGAAGAACAATCCGTACCCCGTAGGTGCACCTGAAAAAATGGTGGGTCCCACCATACCAACCATCGAGGAGTTTTCAGCTAACTTGAATGAGCGCTACTTTGGACTCTCTTTCGTAGACGTGCTCCCCCTCGCGATTTATGGATGCCGATCTTACCCGTCGTTATAGATCACAAGCTCATGTTTCCCCTGTGCGTGAAGTGCGCAGAACAACGGTGATGTGACCATACAACCACCAGCGTAAGATCAGATGTATATACAAGCCCTGAGCTGGCCTAGCCGTTCGCCATGGGTATAGAATATTGAAGATACATGAGGTGTGGAGGTTTCAAAAGCTACCCAACCTTTTCACACCATACATAAACGCTTTTTTGAAGGATAAGGTCGAAGCATCAGGATATCCGCGAGGGTTTGATACCGAAGATGAAAAAACGGCTTTTATTCAGCGTTGCCGTGCCCATGAAGGTATACAGCTTGACCGACCCCAAATTGTTAAGAATCCTGGCAAGTGCTTTAGTTCAAAGTTGCGCCTAAACAGTCTTTGAGTTAAATTTGCACAGAATACCGGCAAAGTGAACGTCCATTTGGCACAAAGTTATAGTGAAGTCTGGGATTATGCCAACTCCCGATAAAGAGGTTATGGAGATCTTGAATGTAGGTAATACTTACATAATAAAGTACAACATCACCGAACTAGCCACAGATACCTCACGGATTACAAACATACCTGTAGCCAGTTTCACAACGGCCTACGCCCGCATCAAACTTTGGGGCCTATTGCATTCTCTTGGACGGAGGGTGTTGTACGCTGACACAGATAGCGTGATATTCACAGCGAGGGAAGGTGAATACATGCCCGCTATTGGGGAGTTCCTCGGAGAGCTAACTGACGAGATCAAGGATGAGTATGGTGATGGTGCATACGCAGACTCGTTTGTGTCAACAGGGCCAAAAACCTATGGGGTACGGGTGAGGGTGGGGGATGATATGAAGTATATCCTGAAGGGTAAGGGATCACGCTTAACCATGCGAACCGTCGATTCGTTAACTTTGACTCGTTGAAGGAACTAGTGTGCTTGGAAGATGAGGGCGACCAGCTACCCCAACTGACTGTGGGGACCCATAATTTTCGGGCGAGGAAACTGGGGTGTGTGAAGGAACTTAGGGGCACGAAGGCATGCCGTAACACCTATAGGAAACGTTACCAGGTGCCTGATACCTATGATACCGTGCCCTTTGGCTACCTTAATCCTTGATTGTATTTATATATATGTGTACTGATATATTTATTTATCATGTATATTTGTTTCAATTAAGGTTTAATTTTTCTCCTTTGCGTGCGTGCGTGTGTGTGTGTACAGTAAAAAGCTAAGCTCCGCCCACTGTAAGTTCGGCAACGTGACTCCTGCCACTACCTGAGCATATCTCTATCCTTGCGTGCTCAAATGACCTCTGCATACCCTTGAGTTCAGAAGTGTATTCTCCCGCGTAGAAGAAACTAGTAATGGCTACCTTTAATATTGTGTGTTCAACATTTATGAAGTAGTATTCGGTAAACTGCCAAGATGTGGTGGATACTGAAAAACTCCCTATTCCCCCCTCCTTTAATACTTTTAAGGCTACATTCAGCCGCGCGAAGGACCAAGCTGTTGAAATACTCTACGGGTATTCTGGCGAGGTCATTGTAGGATTTCGTAGTACAAAC
The DNA here is from genome assembly GCA_023014485.1 of Bathynomus jamesi. NCBI lineage: Eukaryota > Metazoa > Arthropoda > Malacostraca > Isopoda > Cirolanidae > Bathynomus > Bathynomus jamesi. The sequence continues at coordinate 180,487 of JAJOZX010002992.1, forward strand.
GATGTATTGAAGTATGTTCTAGACCTCACCTTTATAAAGGCTCACATATACCGCGAAGTAGAAGGAGCAACACGTTCAGAAGATAAGCAACGGTTATGGATGGTGAGTCTTGTTGATGAGTGGTGTGACAAGCAATATTATGTCATGTTACATCATATCGACTACTCGTACCCTACGGTTGAAAATGTCTTGTCATCATGGAGAATCTTAAGTATTTTTACCACTGTATTAATATATATCATGACGAGGTTTGTAGTGAGGTTGTGGCTAATGGGCTGTGTGAGTTTTTAACAGACTTTAGAGACGAGTATCGCCCCTTAAACAAAAAGGATAAATATGGACATATGTTTCTCTCAAAGAGTGCACCGGATTGTGAAGATGTTTAGTTTGTGGAAATGAACGTCTGGTGAGTGATAAAACATTAAAACCGGTATTGCTTCATGTAGCAGAAAATTCTATTTTTCCAAGGGCACAAGTGTTCGAACAATCCTGTACACGCTTCAGCAGTTTATGGTGTGACTCGCTCCCCCCCAGCGAGCCGCCCACCCGTGTATCTCACGAAACACACGAGTTCGAACAAACCCGTACACGTCTCATCAGCGTGCCTCACTCCGCCCGTCGAGCCGATCCGTCCACCTGTGGCTCATAGTCATCTCAGAGCTTGAACCGAGTGGACGTGCGAATACGATGGAACTTCCTTTGAGAAGCATTCTCAACTCCTCGTACGATGTCTCCGTGACGAAGTCATTGCTCGTGTTCAGGCGTGAAACCGCTGCCATTAACTATGTACTTGAAACGATTTTCAGGCAAGCAAGCAAACGTAATGTTATTTATTTACGTGTTGAGGAGATGAATAGAGTGTTCGTGATAGTTGAGAAGTGGGGAGAGGACCGTTATAAAATACCTGCAGGTGTAGGTACAAGAAGAGAACAGATTAGTGTATAAAAAACGAACAGCCATGCATTGATATACGACTGATGTGGAAGAATGCATCTGATAATAACGTTCTTGTCCCTACTCGAAACCGCTTCATCCTCGACAGAATGTTTGAAATCGTCGGATTCCGCAAGCTGAAGCCTATATTAGACGCTCGTGTTACGAATATGATTCATTTTGACACGGTTCTTGAATACGCATTAGGGCTGTTAAAATGCCGAAATTTTCAATACCGGTATTGATACCGATTATTTTGCCAATACCGGTATTGATACCGGTTTTATATTAAAATATTTTTATTTTTAAATCACCAATTTAATAGTGAAAAAAAGTTAAAAATTCATCTTTCACTTGAGTGCCCATACCCATAAGAATGTATATATGTCTTCTTATACCAGCTAGCCTGTCGACCGACGTTGACTTTAGTCAGTTTAGTGGCTTAAAGCACCCGAACTCGAATCCAAGTCCTTCAAAATGTAAGCCTTGTGTTTTATTTAACCACTATGTCATTTAATATATGCCACAAATATTAAGTCCTGAAAAGATCCTACAGCTAAGGATATCTAATATAGCTATAATATTATTGAATTATTAACAATCAACGAACATTATAAAAGGAAAAAAATAGTCAAAATAAAAGAAAAATCCTTTAATGAAAAGTAAATTTACTATTAAAAATTATTATTCATTTTTCATTTTGAAAAATAGACTTAAGGAAACAAAAACTATCCAATGAATTCTCAGAAAGACTTGATCTCAATTTTGTGAGATATAACCCTGCAGCCGAAAACGCTCTTTCGGATTCTACACTTGTAGGTCTAATGGAAAGTAATGCATAATAGAGCTTATCTAAATTTTCTGTTCTTTTCGAAGACACTTCAAAACTCTTAAATTCTGTGTTGGGATCAAAGGTGGAAATAAGAATCTATGGCATATCTATAGTACCTATAAGTAGGTAATAATGATACATTAAAATATTTTTTTATTCTGAGGATTTCGAATATTTGTCTTTTTACGAAAAAAGCAAACCCCTAAACTCATATTTTTTAAATGCAATTCATATTTCGCCTAAAACAACTATTTCAAAAAAAATAAAAAAATATACTTCCAATACTGGTATTGACATCCACGGTATCGGTATTCTCTTTTTTCTAATACCGGTAGAATACCGGTATTTCAATACCGGGATTCGGCCCTAATACGCATACACCGCTCTGCTCGACGGATTTATTGAATGTAGGACTGAACAAGGCGAGAATGGTCTAGAGCTGGATGCTTATTTAAAAGGTTTAGATTCTTCGAAATTTCATGAACTTTGGTACAAAGGACCTGAGCGGTACAGGGCACAGCTCGCCTACACTGTTCACCCTGAAGAATTGTACCTTATATAATGAGCAGCTGTCGTTACGACTTAGAAGATTATTTCATTTGCCGCTATGCAAAGTGAAGAAGAGTTCACGATTGAAAAGCTCGGGACGGTAAGAAAAAACCCTCGATTGGAAAGGATTCAAATCATATCACATTGAATGTGCATGCATAATCTAATAAAATTTAGGGATGAGGGTTAGATGCAAGACAAAAATAACTAATTATAATAAATTCTATAACAAATGGAAAATGGAGATATGGGTAATATTCTGATGGAAATGTTAAACGATCTATACCGTCGATTATCTTGTTTGTACTATAAGGGAATGAAATTAAGGGACATTCGCTTCTCACAGTGAACTTCTAATGGCACAAACATGGATACTGCTCAACCCGAGAAATGGTAGGTTGCATGGTTGTGACATGATACATATATTACTTCAGAATCTGAATAGTAAATAGACTGTTATTAACCTTATTTTTGCTTTTCGTAACTACTGTATTAAGCTAGAAAAGAAATGTGATATCCGTGTAGTTATATGGAAAAATAATAACTATCGGAATATAACAACCTTTGCTGTCTTGTTGTATAGTGTGTTTTTAGCCGTTTCATACATAAGAAGTTTTTACCCCCAAGTTTTCCTGTTGTATGAGAAACGCCGCTCCCCCTGTACGAATGCAGCTAGAAGTGACGTGAATTAAGATAAAACTAACGAAGCCTGCGAACCGGACACGGCGGAACGCACCTTAACGCGGCGTAAAAAGAACCATGAAATTTTTTCCTACTCAAATCAACCTTAGATTAGCCTATTCCCAGCCTCGGGAATGTTTGTTTTTGGTTTGTTTGTTTGTTTGTTTTTTAAATATCTCTCATGAAAGAAACCTCATAAAGGAACCAAAGGAGGAAATTCTCAAATTGATCCATTCTGCATGTTTTCCTTGTTTTTTTCCAAGGAGGAGGGGCCACGCAAGGCGCCCCCTCAACGAGCAAACCCCCAAATGCCCCTCATTAAGGACAGTGAGGCCTCATAAATGGGGTGAGGAACTTAAGGAAAGGGCCCCCTTATAACGAAGGCGAAGGCCTCCAGGGACAAGTTTCAAAGCGCCCCAATTTCCTCGGACCAAATGCGGGCATACTACTATTTCTTTCTGTTAATATCATTTTGCACAAGACATACCATAGAAGAAAAGAGATTCAGATTTAAATTCTACGTAAGAAAAACCGGATCTTGTGGGTTGTTGTATTATATGAAAAAAAAATGAAAGTGAATGATGGGTTGTAACCCACAAGATCCGAAATTAATTATTACACTGGTATGCATATGAAATTTTTTTGTCTGCTGTGAGGGTTTTTTCAACTCATATTATATAATTCGACCATGCTGAATTCGAAAATGACATTGGTTTTCCTCAATCAGGTTAGGTTTTTTCTCTATTGGCCATTTATTATAAGTCCAATTTTATCCCCAAAATTATTGATTTTTTTAGCTTAAACACTGTAGATACGAGTAATATTATAAGAACACTCGTGAAAAATGAAAACATTGTGTGAATAAATACTTTTATTCATACAATGAATATGGAAAAAAGTTTATTGAGGAAGGAATGAAGTTTTTTTGGCTTTCCGTCTGTGTTTTTCTTCGGGCACGTCTCGCTTCAAACACCAGCAATAGTCCGCCAGCATATTGATATCCCAGTTTCCCTGGTACCTCTCTTCCATTATTTTGATATCTTGGTGAAATCGTTCACCCTGTTCCTCACTATAATCCCCGCAATTTTCAGGAAAATAGTCCAAGTGGGACCACAAAAAGTGCATTTTTATGGACATGCGCGACCCATGAGCTTTGAAAGCATCCATCAAGTTTTCGACAACGGACTCGTATTCTGGACTTCTACGCTTGCCAAGAAAATCAGTGACAACTGATTTGAATGCCTGCCAGGCATTCTTCTCAGTTGGAGTCATTGCGTTTTCGAACTGAGTATCCTTGATCAAAGTTCGAATTTGAGGACCATCAAAAACCCCAGCATTTAGTTTAGCATCAGATATATGAGGAAATTTACTCTCGAGATATCGGAATGCTGAACCCTCCTTATTCATTGATTTGATGAAATTTTTCATCAAGCCCAGCTTAATATGAAGTGGTGGGAGCAAAATTTTTGTTGGTGGTACAAGGGGCACTGAAACGACATTATGCGACCCAGGTTCAAAATTCTCTCTGGATGCCCATTCACGCTGTGCATAGTGCTTCTCATCCGCCGCTCGGCTATCCCATTTGCAGAGGAAACATGGGTATTTCGTGTATCCCCCTTGCATTCCCAATACAAATGCCACAATCTGAAAAAAAATGAAAATATTTAAAGAATTTAGAGAATTTGTTCTATCAGATAAAAAAATCTATGCATTGGACTGTATCACTTCTGTGGGGAAGTTAAGTGTTCTTATACGCTCTCAAATAACCTTTGGAAAAACAACATAGTCAATAGCAATAGTTTACTTATGATATTAGTATTACCTTCAAATCTCCACAGATCATCCAGTTATGTTGGTCGTATACGAGAGCATCCAGTAAAATTTTCATGTTATCGTAGCTCTCAGTAAGTTGTACGGAATGTGCTACAGGGACTGATGCAACCCTATTCCCAATGTTGAGAAGTACTGCTTTCAAACTTCGTTTAGACGAGTCTATAAATAGCCTCCATTCTGATGCGTTATATGGCAGGCCCAAGGATTCGATTAGCCCCTCAACATTGCAGCAGTACACTAAGGAAGAGGTATTTCCGTGCACTGCAAAAAACTTGCGGAATTCTTCCTCTCGTTTCCTATACCAGGAGAATGTTGTTCCCGGAGCCAGCAAGTTGTCCTCTCGAAGTCGTGAGCCCAAGATCTCGGCAGCTAATTTGGAAAGTCCTAAATCCCTGGTAAGATCATTAAGTTTGGCCTGGTTGAGAGGCCTCGGCTCATTTGAAGCGGTATTTTGAGGTATATACGACTGGGACTGGTCATTGGTATTGGTCATTGATTCATCATCAGAATCATCGAAGTCCAGGGTTTGAGGTGGGTCGGGTATTGGAATTCCAGGACCATGGGGTACAGGTCTCATAGCAGAAGGAATGTCAGGGTATAAAACAATGTGTTTATTCTTCTTGTTAACTCCTGAAAATAGAAACACAGAAACATGGATATAAAACTTGCATATGAAATAGAAGAAGCATTCAGACAGTGGCGGCTCGTGAGGGAAGGCTGCGGTCTGTAAGATATGAAATAGGTCGATGGAGTCCGTATATTTTCTTTCTTTTTCATTCATATTGTCCCTTCGAGAACAATATGAATGAAAAAGAAAGAAAATATACAATCATTGTATATGTAAATGTAACTTGTATAACAATATGTATGTGTAAATGTATTTTCTATAACAATATGTATATGTAAATGTATGATTACCATTATGGTGAATATTATGCTATATATGGTGAATATTACATTATGGTGAATATTATGTCAAGTTTCATACGAGGAATTCAAAATATTTAAGAAAAATAAATTTATAAGCCCACCTTGGAGGTTTGTCATGCAGAAATAGCAATCTGTCACGTGATCCTTTCCTTCTCTCCAAATCATGGGAATTCCAAAAGGCAAAGATTTCGCTCTGCCTTTGCTCCATCTTCTCAAATTTTCAATGCACGTCTTGCAGCACATATGAGGGGCGAAATTTTTGTCCTGGTCCCCTAGCTTAATTCCAAAGTATGCTCTATACATTGTCTTCACAAATTTAGTGATTTAGGACTGGTTATTTGGCATGGTAACCGTCCCACATATGTAGCAGAATCTATTGGGATCATTTTTACACGCTCTATTCATTATGAAATATTTTATCTATATGTCTGAAAAGTAAAAAAAGATATTATACAAGTGAAACAAGTGATGATAGATGTTACTGTTCCAATTCCGCTTTGACAAAATCACGAAAAATTCTATTTTACTTATGAAGCCATAGCCGGATAACCTGAGCTGATTGAGAAAAACGGATTGCAGATTCGAAATCAGCAGGAAACTCTATAAGAATCACTTACAAAACCCTTGACAGCAAAATTGATGCATACCAGTGTTATCGGTATTTCAACATCTTCTGTTTACCGTATTGTTTAACATTTTCCTTTTCTATTATTTCTATTATCATACCATATTGTTTAATCTTCCTTTTTATTGTTTGAAAGAGTATTTCAATTTTCATTTGTAATGACAGAGTTAACTAAATGCAACTTTATTTTATTTTTTGCTCATTTTATTTATATTTTTTATTTTCCTTTGTAAAAATAGAATTGAATCTCAACGATTTTTGCCTGTAAAGCTGTCATGCTTCCCACGGCATATTCAGATAAGAATACTGTAATTAAACTACTGGTCACAAAAAAAATAAAATATAAATAAATAATTCAACGTTTTAGCCAACATTGTGTAAACCTCCATGGATGTAATGTCTATCTTATGTAATGTGTTCTTTCTGAATGAAGATTATTATTATTATTATTACTATTATAATATCCAAGAAACAACTATAAATAGCTGAATTACTGCCAGTGTATTTAAATATAATTTCTTTCAATAAATAGATACACAGATCAGTTGAGTGGGACCTTTTAAAACCAAACTGAGGATATATAAGGATATATAAGGAAGGCATGTGAATTTAGGGTTGTCAGATTTTTCAAATGCCCATGCGACACAAAAGTTTTTCTGATGTTTTTTTTTTTAAGACCAAATTTTTTTTCAAATTGAAACTAGATTTCTTCAACGGTTACAACAAACAAAATTAGAAAAATTTTATTACAATAATATTTAACAAATAAACATCGTGAATAAATTGAAATTATTATACATAATATTGAAATTCTAAATCAATTCATCCCTAAAAAATTTGCTTAAAAAATATTTTTTGCGAAACATTTTGAACGCGGGATTTTGACGAGGGATTTTGACGAGGGATTTTGACGCGGGATTTTGGGATCAAATGCGGGACGTCTGGCAACCCTACATGTGATTCATATAATGAAGCCACTTGGGCCTATCAATGTTATCCAGGTTATAAGCTGTATTTTATAATAAAATCCTGCAAAATGTCAATTTCAAGTCAGATAATTAATATTAAACTATTTACAATGCTACTAAAGTGGTTCTAGGTAAATTGCAGCCGGAAAATTCGCCGCCGGAAAATTCGCCGCCGGAAAAATCTCCGCGAGGAAAATTCGCCGCCGGAAAAATCCCCGCGAGGAAAATTCGCCGCAAGAAAAAAATTTAAAGCGATTTATAAAAACTTTTTGGGGAACATTTCCGGTGTAAAAATAAGTTTAAATGACGTTTAAATAGCCGCTGCGCTATCCGGATGTCCAATTAAAACCTCTTGAAAGGACTAATTAAATGAGAAAGGATACATCCGGTCGGCCATCTTGTCGTTGTGATGCGTTCTGCGGGTAATACTAAGCCGCAGAACACACGGTAGTGTGCGCGCAAAAAACTTTTTTTCAGCCGGACAGTTTGGGACAGTGGTGCTGTACGGGAGCCGAGCCCCCGTACCCCCGAGACCTAAATTATACAACAGATTAGAGATTATACACAGTTTTAGAGTGAAAAATTTTACCCACCTTTCCCCTCCACTATATCGGAGGGGAAAGGGGTCGAAGCAATCGGCGACGCAGATTGGTACCTACATTTCCAAATGAAACTTGGAACGTCAATGAAAGAACAGAGAACGAAATGCCTAGAACAAATAACAGCGTAGAATGGTTCCACATTTCCCTTCAAAGTTCTGTCACTAATATGCATCCAAATATCTGGAAACTTATAACAATATTGAAAAAAGAAGAAAGCTTGGCAAACAAAAAGAAAATACAAGTTGAGCGTGGTGATAATTCTTCTTTGAAAAAAAATATAAAGATGTGAAAAGGTTACAGCAACAAATAAGAAACTAAAATTCAGAAAATAAACTCCATTTTTTGAGAGCCGTTGCAATGAAACTCCATCACTTTTAATATGATTTTATTGATTTTTAATAAACATACATTTAAAAATTTAATAAACATACATTTAATATCCACCATTTTAGTGACAGTGTAACCCTAAGAAGTACAAAATTATGATAAATCGTTTTAAATTTTTTTTCTTGCTGCGAATTTTCCTCGCGGCGATTTTTTCTGTGGAGAATTTTCCTCGCGGCGATTTTTCCTGCGGCGAAATTTCCCGCGGCGATTTTTCCTGCGGCGAATTTACCGGTCACCTACCAAAGTACCCTACATAACTTAAACTAAAATCTACAATAACTATATGGTTTGCTAGGTCCATTAATTATACAAAGATACCTGATGAATGGAAAAAAGCAAATGTAGTACCCATTTACAAAAAGGGTAGTGAAAAGCAGGTAGGAAATTGTATGCTTGCTTGTTTAATATCATTGGTAGGAAAGATACTAGAAAGACTTATAAAGAATGATATTGAAGATCATTCCGAAAATTATAAATTTATTTCAAGTTCCCAACATGGATCTGGATCAGGAAGGTGTTTGTCTAATCTTTTAGGTTGAGGATTGTACCTACTTTCAACATATTATTTTGTAACCCCATAAAGCTGATGTGACTTCCCAATGCTAACCCAGGCTAATGTAACCCCCAAATTAATAACTGTAACTTTATATGGAAGAATAGCTTTAATTCTATCAAGGTTAAAAATTACATAAGCTTGCCAATTTTTAACTTTACTTTGGGAATGATTTCCTTATGATATGATTACATGCCCACATTCAAATTTAATTCTTAATTAGTTAACCCAAACTGAGCCAACTTGTTACAGTGGAAGATTTTAATAATGATTAACATCTACAATTTAGTAACTAGACCCGAATACCTGACTTAACTTCATTAACAATAGTATTTCCTCTAATTATAATCTTTTAAATGTGTACACAGATCAATGAAATAAATTTTGGGGGCTAAAATAATGTGGGATCAGATAAATGGTAAAGTCTGTTGGACTATTGTGATTGCCTCAAACTAATTAAATCTCTGAAATGGGCAATGGATGTTGTATAAAAATATATAAAAGATAAATAAATAAACAAGTACTCGGCCCACAGACATTGTTTGAGAAAATTAGATCTAAGTAAACAGAATCAAATTGAGAAGTTTGCAGAAATGACCGGATATGTGTTTTCCTTCAAGATAAGTTGCTAGTTGCAAGCTTGTTGAGTTCCCTTCAAATGTTCTCTCAAAATGTCTTGTCTCTTCATTTATGAAACATAAAAAAAGGTAAAAAGAGAAATTTATTGGCATGATAATTATAACCCGCTCGTCCTTAAATAAAATAAACAGTCTGTATATGATTCTGTGCAGACAAACACCATTAACTGTTGTCTCCTACCGAAGATGAACGCGCTGATAAACGGCCAATATAAGACCAATATATACGATATTAAGAGATAAAACTAGCCAACGAAATCAACGCTAAAAACCTCTTTTTAAGACTGAAGAGTTTCATAAACTATTTTTCATTGGCTTTAGTGTTAAGTAAATCCTTTGAAAAACAAAAGTTTTTAAGCTGAGTTCGAGAAAAAGTTTTCCAGCAGATTCGAAGTGTTTTATTTGCATCATTTTAGAAAGAAAAAACTATTTCAGATCTCTCTTAGAAAAGAGAAATCTTTTCATTATAATAAAACATTTTGACGTTTATTTATTTTATTTATTTTTTGTTTTCTACGAAACACCTATAAAGATTATAGTCTGCTTCACGTACATTCGGGTACAGAATTAAAACGATATACACCCAATTTGTGAAATAGCCCATTTTATGAACTGATCAAGACTAGTGCCCATTTTATGAAATGAGCGGGAAAGTTGCCCATTTCATGAAATGGTTACTCAGACTACCCATTTCATGAAACGAGCAATAAAAAGCTTGCTCGGTTCATGAAATGGTTAAGAATTATGAATGAATTACAAAATTTCGTTTCCAACACTTTATTATAAATGAAAAGTAAAATTTACACTCTAACGTTTATACATAAATAACAAAATTTATAAATTCACTGAAATTCAGGCAATGTGTCAAATTGTGATACACACAAAACCTAACCTAACCTAACCTTGTTAGTGAAATTGGGAAATACCACTGGGCATGCATATGGAGCATTACCAGAAAGGTTAGGTTAGGCTAGGTTTTGTGTGTATCACAATTTGACACATTGCTTAAAATTTCAGTCAATTTACAAATTGCCTGATTTTAGATATTGACTGTAACACTTCGTGTTTGTGTACGTTAAGGGAATTTTTTAAAAAATATATTTGAATTATATATTTTTTGTTTGCTTTTGTAGTTTGAAAGAGGAAATTGTTCGCACAAAAACAATTCATTTCTTTATAAAATTCTCTCCAAATTTATTTTCAAGCTTAAATTTAAGCTCTAGAAATGAGATGTGAACATTTTATGTCTAGTCTTGTAAATATCATACTTGTGTCTTGTAAATGTTTATGTAAATACTATTTAGGAAAATTTAAAACTCACACCATTCAATGCTCGTTTCATAAAATGGGCAACTTTCCTGCTCATTTCATGAAATGGGCTATTTCACAAATTGGGAGTAACATATATATATATATATATATATATATATATATATATATATATATACAATTATACATACAGTATATACAATTATACATACAGTATATACAGTATATATCTATGAAGGATAATAATCAGTCTAGAGGGCCAGAAACTAGCACAGCGCTTAGACCAACTAATGCGGCCAGTTGCTCCAACGGGATATTATAACCAGCATCATCGGGATTCGAACTGTCAACTTCAATGTCTTCACTTAGCTGATTAGAAAAACGGTGTTATCCACTGAGCTAAGGACACTGGCAAGGCTGAGAGATAGGTCTATATAACTTAGTAATTATAGTTACTAGGATAAATTGTGAGCCAGTCTGCAAAATTTGGAGTTTTGGCCATATCGTGGGTTAAGAGTTTTTTTAATATTTTTAGATCTGTATTATAAAATTTCAAGGGACCTACTGTATATTTAATTTAAATATACATAATTAACTTAAAAATGCAGTATAAACATCTGTTTGTTAATATTTTTTCTCGCCCATGACTTTCTCTGCTCTCCTTCTATAATAAAATTTTAAAAACTATACCGAATTTAAACATAAAATTTGCATCAGGTCTAGAGACAATTTTGACTGTTTCAGATAACTTTTTTAAATAAAATTTTAGCACCGTATTTTTTATCCGTCTACTACTGGTGAAAAAATTATTATGACCCTAAGAGCTTTATGTTTCAAACAATTAAGTTCAATATTCTTAACTCATTAAAATTCCTGCTCTGAAGGTAAACATGAAAGTATCGAAAAGATTACGCATGCAGCTGCCCAAGACGCGTATACAACTTAAATTATTTGGTGATAGTGTAAAAATAGCTCATAAGAGCTACAGTATCTTTATATCATCCCCAGACTATATAGCCTATATTTAAAGATAAATAAGACTCAAACATTTTATGAGTAAATTGCAATAATTGTTAGTAGTTGTAGACATCTGAAAAGATATTTTGCTGCATCAGATTCCTTCAGTATGAAGCTCTGATTCATCCAGAACCTGTGCAATTTCTCAAAGAATAAATTGCAGAGGTTGTAGCAGTTCTAAATCTAAAATCGTTTGCGGAATGGTTTGAACCGAGCAGTTTTAGTTTTCTGATGGGTCTACGTGCCTGGTATGACTGCACTGATTATTATGTACCATTTCCACAATCTTTTTATTTCTCATTCCCACCGCATCACGTAACAATACCAATACAGCATACTTTCCTCCATTCCAGCACCCAATCACGTTTTCACACGGCACCTCTTCCGAACTTCATGTTTCAGGTCGACCATAGAAATATGGAAAAGAAACACTTCATATTAGTTACGGAATTACTATGACAAACTTCAAATACCAAATACAAAGTACAAATTGATGGAATTTGTACTTTGTATTTGAAGTTTGTCATAGTAATTTCGCAACTAATATGAAGTGTTTCTTTTCCATATTTCTAGGATCGACCTGAAACACCCTGTATTATACCAAAGAAACATCTCATATCCATACATCAGGGGGTGGAACCAATAAACCTTTCTGTAAATTTCTCAATGCATCTACACTGCAGCATTTCCTTTCTGCCAAACCTTTTACTGCATGTATGCATCCATAACTCGTTTGCTCCGTTTCAGTCTACTGTAGTACTTTCGACTTCTAATTTACTCGTACCAGTCTCATCAGTCAAAAAACCCAAATATTGAAATTCAATCGCAACCTCTTATATTTCTCCATTCATCACAATATTAAATGCTGGTCCCTTCTCTTTCAACCACAACCACCTAACTCTTATTTACATTTACTTTCATTAATTACCTTCTTTAAAACACATCACGAAAATATGTCGCTGCTCTCTTCAATACATTCTCTGATTCACCCAGAAATACCACATCACCATATATCAGATGCAACAGATGCCATTCATTCTCTTTAAAAATCATACGATATTTATTACTCTCTCTAGCTTTATCGCTTCCATCCAATGCAGTATCCCATCAGTAGAAGAATTTTACTACAAAAAAATTCCCGATTTAAAAAGGTCATAAAAAGTTTAACTATTTTTAAAAATTATTAAATTTAAAAATTATATGAAATTTCATAGCTAAAACATCCATTATTTAAACAAAAAACCCAAGAGAATCTAGCATTTCAATAACTGAACAAACTTACCTCGAATGATACAAAATCTAAAAACTAAAAAAGGCGATTGGATCACTTTAACATATTGCTTCCCAAAGCATTCTGGAAGCAATATGTTAAAGTGATCTCTCCTGGGAAGCAATATGTTAAAGTGATTAACACTGGGAAGCAATATGTTAAAAAGAGAAAGGTTGGTTGGGCACTTTGTGTGACCATATAGCGCAACAATTCTAATAAATTTACTTTCAACCTAATATTTTAACATGTTATGATTTACTTTTTATGCCTTTACTTTATTAAAGCGAACATTTTGGATCACCTGAAGATCCGTCACCCCAGCCTTTTTTAGTTAGCTTTATAAGGCTAACTAACGAAAATATCACGACCTAACCTAACCAGTCGTCAAGGGCGTACAGTTGACCTAACGATTGGTTAGGTGAAGTCGTGATATTTTCGTTAGTTAGCCTTATAAAGCTAACTCAAAATGGCTAGGGTGACGGATCTTCAGGTGATCCAACATTTTCTATCGTACTCCTAATCCTAAATATTGGGAAGCAATATGTTAAAGTGATTAACACTGGGAAGCAATATGTTAAAGTGATATACACTGGGAAGCAATATGTTAAAGAGAGGTTCCTGGGAAGCAATATATTAAAGTGATCCAGGCGATTTAATAAAATCAACTTTATTTTACTGAATTATCTATCGTGAAAATAAAGCCGAACGTAAAAAAATATAAAAGTATGATTACTGTATTAAGACAAGTAACGCTTAATAAGTTAGTTATTAATTACATCCTACATTTATGATTTTTTTTAGAAATAATATTCTGCTTTTTATCATCCTTTTTATACCATGAATTAACACTATTTTCCTTTAAAAATATCATCTCCATAACAATATCCACGTGAACATGCAGATGAAGTTCTAAAGAAACATCATTATTATTATTATTATTATTATTATTATTATACTGTAAGTGAATGAACATGGATTCTCCATAAATATGTAAATAAATATTACTTAGTTGTAGTTAAGCTTTTTCTCGAAAGTTAGATCACGAATAAACTCGTATTCTTTAGTGTTCCTGTTATGATAACCCTATTTTTTTATGGCCTTGTGGTGTAGTGGCCAACTAAAATTTCTTTTATGAGTTTTTTACTACAGTTTCTATCCCCAGCCATAATTTTACAACCGTACAATTGACCACAATAAGTTATTAAAAGTTTCACTAGTTCTAAGTGATTTAGTTTTTGAGACTTTCTAGGAATAGCGTTAAATTCATTATAAAGTTTATTACATCGAGATCCATTTTAAAATTATCACATAATAAAAACCGAAATACGTTCTCCATAACTTCCAGTTTGTCATTATTTAAAACATATTTTGAGTCTTTAAAACTTTGATTTATTTTTATCTGAAATATAATTGGTTTCCTTTTTTCAAGTACAGTATTAAAGAATGAGTAAAGTCTCTAATTTTTCGGCTTAGCAAGTCTAAGAAATACGTAATGACTTGGAGATCCAAGGAAGAAGGAAGCAGTACTGGATGCTAGTATACGTGTGTATACTGAATAGTTTGTTCTAAAACATGTAAAGGTGCTAAAGGTCAATGTGTATGTATCCCTGGAAATTTCATTTTACACGGACATGACTATATAAGAACTTTTCATACTATATTTTGGTAAATATTCTGCTAAACTAACTCAAACCGGCAATTAATGACCAAAAGATATTTTTCTGGTCAGTTTTAGTGTGCTTTGAAAGAATCTGATATCCGTTTCTTGTGCAAATGAGCAGTTTTCGAGATATTTTCAGTTTTTGTACTTAAAGAATCACAAATTTAAAACCGAAACGGAAGTCAAATTCCTTCAAAATACATCAAAATTAACCAGAAAATATTTACTGGTGAAGCGCAACCTACCTACCCACACGTAACCTAACTTTCTAACCCTAACATAACCGTAACCACCAAATCTAACCAGTAACCACACCTAGGCAATACATATAATATATGAAAAAAAATTACTAACCTCAAAATCAAGCCTGAGGTGGATATAAATTCGCATTAGCAGTGTTGGTTTGAGTTCAGCGGAATATTAACTTGTATTTTTAATACTTAGTGATTATAATTAAATAGTGAAATAAAATAGATTCAAAGTTAAGAGTGAAATTTTTATCTGAGGTACCTTAACAGACACGCTCGAGACACGTGTCTTGTTTCCTAAGAACCAATCATTAATCCAGCGTTTCCGAACCTGTGGTATGCGTACCACCGATGATACATGGAACTCTTTTAGGTGGTACGCAACAGGGTTATAAATACACAGCCTGCTAATTGATAATTATTTCCAAGATAATGTTTCCAAAAGTGATGTTATATACAGTAGTTGTAGATGAATAACCCACAACTTTTCTCACTGCGAATTTGCATGCTACCCAATTGCCGTCCAGGTAGAATTTAAATTAGTTAACGATAACGTGCAGTCAAAACTTTGATTCAGTACAAATGTGGATGAGTACCATTAAAATAATATAACTTCTTAGATAAGCCTGAAAATTCAAGATTGAATATCACAGTCTCCTCTATACGGTTTAGATTAGGTGCATACGTGCATCTTCCTTCCTTCCTTCCTTAATGATGGTATTTCGAAAGGCATGGTAGCAAAAAGTGGTACGTCAACCTAAAAAGGTTGCGAACTCCTGCATTAACCAATTCATCTTCTTTTAGAAGCATACTAGAGATTTTTCAGATTTATTTTAATCGATTTAAGGATTTACTACAAAATATGGCCCTCACGATTACCTTACTTACATTTTCTCCCAAAATATTAAGTGTAATTAATTTCGTTTTTACAGTGTAAAATTAGCACGTAACCTGTGATAAATTTAGCATCCACTCTGCATTCCCTATGTACAGTAGATGCGCTTGAAGACCGTACTAAAATCGTATGTAACGCCTAAAGGCCTTAAACTTCTTAATCTACAGAGTAAAGTGTTTGAAATAAAACAACGGTCACAGCTGAGAGTTTCTCAACTTAATAAACTATGAAAATAAACGCAGATACGTTCAGAATTTAAATTTTTCATATTTACATTTGGAATGGTTTATTTTGTTTACCAAAACTAATTATTTAAAGAAATTTTAAATATTAATTTGAACAATGAATACGAGTAAAAATTTAAATAGTTTGAGTAACTTATAGTCCTAAACTACTCGTTAATACTTTTAAACCTCTCATTGCTTTTCAAGATGCAAAATTAAGTACCCATTCACTATTGGGAAAATATGGAGGACTGTAGATACTATAAAGTACTGTATTAATAAATTAGCTTTAAGCTCATTATTTGTCCATATTAGACGTGTAATTTTATAAATGTCTCGATTACGTTTTCCTTTAAACCTAAAAAAGCCATTGTGGCGTATTACAATAATAGTACATTTGTTTTGGTGCTACTGTAGTATGCGGTCTACCTACGATTCGGCGGTCTACCTTTGAAGTATAGTTTCTTATCTTGTTTGCTAATTGCTTGTTTACATCCCAATGTTAATCGCCCTTGACGATTGGTTAGGTTTAGTCATGATATTTTCGTTAGTTTTAACGAAAATATCATGATTAAACCTAACCAATCGTAGGTAGACCGCATACTACAGTAGCACCTTTGTTTTTCTGAAAATTATGCCTTTTACTGTATGCAATTGGTACTTTCCTGTTATCCTGGACCCTTAGTTTGGCATCCCAAATTATTCAACCAACCAGTTAGGTCAACTGTACAGTGTACACACTTGACAATTGGTCAGGTTAAGTCGTTATATTTTCGTTTAATCTAACGAAAATATCAAGACTTAACCTAACCAATCGTCAAAGTGTTGGATTGCCACACTTTCAAATTACTTGTTTATGTCAATTAGGTTAACTGACTACCCAGTTAGGTGAACTCTACGCCCTTGACGATTAGTTAGGTTAAGTCTTGATATTTTCGTTAGTTTAAACGAAAATATAACTACTTAACCTAACCAATTGTCAAGGGTGTACAGTTAATCTAACTGGTTGGTTGAATAATTTGGGACGCCAAAATAGCGTCCTAAAATTCCTAAAAAAGAAAATGAATATATTCCTGTTTGTTTTGTTTGGTTAGTTGGCAAGTGATTGGCAAGTGTTAAAAAAGTCTGGGGTCCGGGATAACACGAAAGTACCATACAATTTATTGTTCAGTAATAATTACACTGTTCAACAAAAGTTTTATCCTTTTGATAAATATGGTGATTCTTATGTTCTTTTTCACGCTGATTACGAAAATAAAAACAGATTTTTTGTATCACCCAAAGTTTTTGAGGGATTCACAATTTAAAACCCTTTAAGATCGAGATCGCATTCCTCAGTTTGCATCATAATATGAGATTTATTGTTAGTAATTTATTTTGTATAAACTCTTTATATTATGCATATTATCTTTTATATTTACATGTTTACATAAAATATGCATATATTTATTTAAGTATAAGTGTTTTTGTGATACAAGTGTTTTTTATTTGATTTAAGTGACTTGTGATTTAAGTGTTTTTGTGATATAAAAGTGGGAATGTCTCGTAAGTGTGCAAAGAGCCCTAGCATTTTTATTTTGTGTGTGGCGAATTTACAACAAAATCTCAAAAGCAAGGTTTGACTTCTTTAATTAAGAAGGCGTATGAACTTTATTTCGGTTGTAAAGTAGGAGATCAAGACAAAATCTGGGCTAAAAGGTACTCATTCTTCAATGTCTTCTGCAGTCCCACTGGTATGGAGAGAACAAAGAGACCACTCGACTGATTGCTACTTCTATTTAACGAAGATAAGTAGACATTCCTCAAAAACTAAACATGTGATTCAATATCCTAATTTACTGTCAGCCATGCGACCTCTTTCACATTGTGACGATTTGCCAGTGTTGAAACCATCAAAGACATGGACTTTAGATGATGATGAACCTGATGATGAATCTCGTAATAAACCTTTGGACAAACAAGATGACATGGATACACAATTTCAACCACCTTCATCCGATGAACCTCATTTAATTTCTCAGTCGGAATTTAATGATCTTGTGAGAGAGTTGAATCATCTGAAAATGAGGCTGAGCTCTTAGGTTCTAGATTAAAAGGTTGGAATCTCTTACAAAAAACATCGTTTTTCTCTATGGAAAGTGATTTAGTGTACTGTAATGATATGAACGCTCTCATGGAAGCACTTGGTCGGGAGCACAATCCTAAGGAATGGAGGCTTTTTGTCGATTCATTAAAGATGAGTTTGAAAGCTGTACTATTGCACAACGGTAATGTCTATCCTTCGGTTCCGATTGCGCATAAGTTCATATGAAGGAATCATATGACAATATGCAGTCACTTTTGAAACATATTGACTATGATAAACACTCCTGGCATATCTGTGGTGATCTGAAAGATTGCACTTCTCCTCGGCTTACAGTTAGGATACACAAAGTTCTCTTGTTTCCTCTGCGAGTGGGACAACCGAGCACAGAAAGAGTGGCCACTTCGACAAAATTTGGTTCCAGGATAGAAAAATGTTGCCCATCAACCTCTAGTACATCCAGCAAAGTTTTCTTACTATCTCTCCATATCAAACTTGGTTTGAAGAAAAATTTTGTGAAAGCCATGAATAAAGACGGACCTGGATTTCTATATCTAAAATAGAAGTTCTCGAGAATCAGCGAAGTGAAAATCAAAGAAGGCATTTTTGTGGGCCCACAGATCAGAGAAGTGATAAAAGACACTGCATTTGAGGAGTGTTTGAATAAGGTTGAAAGAGCAGCATGGAAAGCATTTAAAGAAGTGATTACGAATTTCGTCGGCAGCATCAAATCGGAAAATTATGTTTCCCTGATGGAGCAAATGCTTAGTGCTTACGAAGCCATGAGGTGTAACATGTCTTTGAAGATGCATTTCCTGCACTCTTACCTGGACTTCTTCCTCTCAAACCTGGGCGCTGTCAACGATGAGCATGGTGAAAAATTTCATCAGGATATATCAGCCATGGAAAAGGGAGATATAACCCCAGTATGTTGCCCGACTACTGTTGGACACTTATAACAGAAGCCCCTAGTACTAGTTATAAGCGAAAATCAGCTGTAAAAACATTTTAGGTAAGGTACTCTTCCTTTTTGTACGATTAAATATACTAAAAATGTAAGAAAATCTGTTGGTTTTAATTTGTATTTCCTTCGAAATTGATGGGTGATAGAAAAATTCTATTCTCAAATTCGTAATCAGCGTCAAAAAGGACACTGGAATCACAAACTCATTCGGAGGAAAATAAAAAAGTTCAATTTTGTTGTTCAGTGCTATTGTTTAATTCAATCTGTAATTTTCATTACGGGGTTACGTAGACCTGACAGTCGCTATATTTACTGTACATTCCCAAGCTGGCTTTCTAGAGTTAAAACTTAAATATGTATGGATGCTCTTACTTAAACAGGGTGTTCCATTTAAATGGAACCATAAGGAGTAATTAATAAGGTCTTTTTTTCCAGATTTGTGAGGGTAAACGTAATAAAGGTAATAAAGGTAAAGTAATGTAATAAAGGTAACAATATCCTTAACAATCTTTATTACTCCCTATGGTTCCATTTAAATGGGAGTAATAAAGACTGAAAAGGATATTGGTACCTTTATTACCTTAACTTACCTTTATTACGTTTACCCTCACAAATCTGGAAAGAAATTTACTCCCTATGGTTCCATTTAAATGGAACACCCTGCATAACGTATAATTGCCCTTAAATTCAGTGTTAAAGTGATTTATGAAAATTCAGAGATCGTTTCTTGATCTAGCTTATGGTGTGCTGGACAATTTTTACACTTGTGTTATATTTATTTCGTATTTAATTACAATGTTTTTGATTGGTTAATTATATGAAAAAACAGGTAGTATTGTAAAACATAATAGGTTTACTCAATCAGAATGAGATGGCTAATAAAGGATCCATAACTGCACATTATTTTGCACTAAACTAGTTTTGCTGTATTTTTCCGGATGTTAAGAGGCCGTGCTCTCGACATTGGGACCCTGGTTGGGACCTTTGGCAATTGAAAAGGCCACAGCAAGTGTCCCATTATTGAGGGCATCAGGAACGCCAAAGCAAGAAGAGCAACGTGAAACGTTTAGTCAGTAACGCAGTTCATCTTCTCGGTCTTAGAATTCAATTGAACTCCAGGAAGCTTGAATTGAGAGTGAGCAATGAGGCTGCTTTAAATTTTTTGAAAGAATTTCACATTATGAAAGCAATAGTTAAGTTTAACATAATTTTATGAAAACAAACAGGATTTCGTTTTTAGTTCTATTTGACTTGGAATCTTTTTTCTTTGTTATTTATTGATTTCTGGAATATATTCAAAATTAATAAGGAAGAAAAAGAAAATAACTTCCAGTTTACATAAAGTCTTACAATATTTTCAACATATTTCTGTACAATTTAGATATCTGCTATGGCATTAATATATTTTTTAGGCAAAATTATTGATGGGTGTCGTAAATTTCTTACGATAAATTCTTAATAGTATATATATATATATATATATAATAATAATGATTGGGGTTGTTTAACCTCCTTCGCAACATCTAAGGTCATATGACGGAGGGAACCCACAGCCTTACGTGGGATCTGAACCACGGGTCGCTATATAATCTGGACGCGGAAGACGGTCTCCCATCCAACTACTACCTAGACCCAATGTCACTTAACTTCGCTGATCAACGGGAAGCGGTGTTACGACATTGGCTACGAAGTAGCCCATATATATATATATATATATATATATATACTGATCCAGAGGGGGACCAGGGTGTTTTTAATGAAGCACCAGGGCTTAATTTGGAGGCCCCCATACATCCTGGTTAAAAGAAATTAGGTAAAACGTTTGAATGCTTATGTGCACGTTCAATTAAGACCCGTTGCTTCGATTAAAACCCCTGGCCCCCCCGCCTCTGGATCCGCCTATGTATATGCAGAATAGCTACTATCAGGTCTTTCTAAGAGCGCGCTGACGTCATGGTAATCAACTGTTCTCCAAGTACAATATTCGAATTTTATGAAAAACAAACCCTTTAATCAGAGGAAATATAGCGGGCGGGAAGAAGGAAAAATTTTCAACTGCTGATTGGTCCGTCCACAATGGTTTCTACGCAATGCATTGTAAGAAGCGCCATGTTGACAAATCAGTTTTCACTTAGCACCAACTAAAGTTAGACGCTTTTTAACTCGCCCTTTACAAATTGAATTTTCAAAATCCTTTTTCTGTTCAGAATTATTTCCCGTTAGTAACAACTTAGAACTACAATTTCCCGAACTCATATTATTTTACATTACAACAAAATGTAACTGAAGCGAGTTTTGAAAGTGACTTAAGGAAAGCCTCATAGTCGTAGCCATCCATCTTGACGTTGTTGGCTGTTTTAGCAAAACTAATAACGTCACTTTCAAATTTATGCTGTAGTTGGTATTTAGCAAACTAATCAGTAGTAACACATTTAGCAGTTATTATTAGCGACCCATCTACATCGGGGACGCACTTAATATCGCTGGTGAATTATTCCTGAGTTATTTGGTACACACATTAACATCAAATGCTACTCAGAATAGTAGTAAGCCCGCAAAAAGTTAGAGCGCAGAGCAATTGCAGTGTTGATCAAATGTTGCAAGGTGCCAACCCCCTCCCAGTGCCACCCCCCCATTTCCAACCCCCATCCCCAAGTGCCAACCCCCAGGGTTCCAAAAAAAGGGGGTCAGCCAAAGGAAGGTGGGGGAGTCCACCTAACCTCTTTGGGGGAGAAGTTGGAACGGCCTCACCCCCCAAAGGGGCATACCAAACGTAAGAGAGAGAGGAGAGAGAGGAATAGACCATCCAGCTTCTGCGAGAGGCAGAAGCTCAATGAGAGCTCAAGGTAGCAACACCTGACTTAGAAATCGAAATCCGACAGTTGAAGTAGAAGCCAGTGCCTCCAGGCATTATCAGCATTATCAGCCAGGCATTTGAACAGCCAAGAAGCGCACACAAATGCACATAGATCCCCTATTATTATTACTAGTGGTGCACCGATTAATCGGTATCGGCACCTGGCATGCCGATTAATCGGCCATGCCGATATTAGGAAAATACCTTGCATTGCCGATTAATCGGCATGGAAGGTGCCGATACCGATTAATCGGTGCACCACTAATTATTACACACACATACACACACACACAACTATATATACGTTTATCAGTCGCCAACTCCCTCCGTCATCACCCGTTTACACCATCTACACGTCATACATCTTCTACAACACACACACACACACAAACACACACACACACACATGATTTCCCCATACCTTCAATTAAGATTAATTATTATTAACGGGACACAAAAATTTCCTACGCAATCTGAAACAATGAACTAAAAAACCTTTATCATCCTCTTTATATACGTTATTATTATATTTAAAATAAAATAAATTCGTCAACACTGACCCATACCCGATACTTTATGCTTCCGAAAATCCAAATTTATTTTCGAATGGCGCTAAACAACTTCATATATATATATATATATATATAGATATATATATATATATATATATATATATATATATATATATAATATATATATGGATCTAGTTTTAGCCGTTTAAGGTGATAATGATTTGATTGTATGTTAATGATTAATTGATGCAATGACTGATTGTTTATTAATGATAAGCTGGGTTAATACTTTAGGCTGTAAAGTATCACCAATTGAAAGTGGCTATTTGATTAGGCCCACCATACTATCGGAAGCGACCGGAATGGCAGCGAGGGTCACCAGCTTGGATTACACCCAAGCAAATTAATATTAAGGTTATAAAAGACACCTTATAGTTTTGTATTTTATTATGAAAATAAAGCCGTTATTTATTCACTGTGATATAACAAAGAATTGACAGTAATTAATTAATAGTTTTACGTAATGCTTATGACACAGACTTAGCTAATAAGATGAAATGTTAATAGCTTAATTGACGTGTAATAAGTAATGTACTCATTGATGGTATGTAAATGGCATGCAACATTGAATGGGCCTAGTAAATGATATAAAGAATGCACGTGCGTTTGGTACATTGAATGGAAAACATGACACTCTGATTAAGTAGGCTAGATGATTGAATGGGCCTAGTAATGATATAAAGAATGCACGTGCGTTTGGTACATTGAATGGAAAACATGACACTGATTAAGTAGGCTAGATGATTAGATGGGCCTAGTAATGATATAAACAATGCACGTGCGTTTGGTACATTGAATGGAAAACATGACACTCTGATTAAGTAGGCTAGATGATTGAATGGGCCTAGTAATGATATAAAGAATGCACGTGCGTTTGGTACATTGAATGGAAAACATGACACTGATTAACCCTTTGCCGTCCGAATTTTTTGTAGGTTTAAGTTATGAGAGCGATTATTTGATAGGTTACAAATTCGTCCGTTTGGGCAGTAAAGGGTTAAGTAGGCTAGATTGGATGGGCCTAGTAATGATATAAAGAATGCACGTGCGTTTGGTACATTGAATGGAAAACATGACACTCTGATTAAGTAGGCTAATTAATTGCATGGATGAACATAGAATAATTGATGCGGCCTAATAATAATGGATTGAAATGCTTGACAATGATTACACAAATAGCATTTATATACAGGACCATTATGTGATGTTAAGTGATTACGCCAAGAGAATATTTAGTTATCACATAAATATATGAATTGAACATAATAACGGATGATACGCGGAATCACGGAATTGAAATGACACTTGAATTGGATAATAGGCCTACTGCGTTCTTTCACGAGAGTCAGTTGGAACGCTTAATTACATTTGGGGTATAGTCTACCGTTCGGCGGTAGGTTAATGTAGGCTTCACAAGAGTACTTAGAATAGGCTGTACTTATCTCGGGACAATGTAAACGCTGTTGAAGGCGGGTTGAAGAGGAACCTATTACCGTAGACTCGAATTGTCGTTGTCCGTTAAGCCTCTCGAGATGATGGAGATGCTTGATGTAGGCTTCGAACCGAGGCCTGAGGTGATGTTACTTCTCGAGGTGCAGGATGGCCTATAAATGATCTTGCAGGCGTAGGCCTGAGGTGCTGAATATATCTCGAGGAATGTAGAGAAACTTGAAGGCTGACCTTGTAAACCGTAGGCCCGAAGTGATTCTGGTTGGGCTTCGAAGGATTGCTTCTGCAGGCGGTCTGTAGAAGGTCTTACTTGATGATAAATCGTAGGCCTTGAAGGAAAAGCAGGCCGCTCCTCCGGCAGGAAGCCGGAGGGCGGTTGACGTGATGAGATCTCCTCGACGAGGTAGAAAGCGAGTGTCTGTGTGAGTGAGGATGAATGTGAGTGGAAGCTCGCTTTTATACGTAGTTCTTCTGACGTAGGACTTTGCGCCAAATCTTAAGACGCCTTGTCCGCGCGTCCTTTTGTTGAAGAGCTTGCGTTCGCGCCTTTTGGGAAGAAACAGACGTTTCCATTGTTTGATTCTTTGCCCACTTGTGTTTTCCAAGACTCTTTGATGATAGCGTGGAAGGAAAGGATTTGTCTGTCTATTTGTTGGTCTATTTCTTGTCGATCCGCTACATATATATATATATATATATAACATCACAGGTAAGGTAATAAAAATCGATATTTATCATACGCCCAATCTCTCGACACAATAAACATTTTAAAAACTTTGATGGCTAATCTGATGTTCGCCCTCCCATTTCTGCTCATTAATTTTTTGAAAATTATTCCTCAGTTTTAGATGCTTCTAAAAGTCACTAAAAAATTTCATATATATAGCGACAGGTAAGGTAGTAAAGCATTTTACTCCAATTTATTCTTTTAACACGGATTGACCATTTAAGCCGATAATACCTGTCACGAAGGGTGAATCCCGATTGGTTGTCACGAAACAACTTCTTATATATATATATATATATATATATATATATATATAATTGGTAAATATTCAATTTTTATGTTGAAATCCATCCAGCTAAATAAGTTTTCTCTCTCTCTCTCTCTCTCTCTCGCTAGTTCGGGTTGGGCCTTGGTCACTAGCGGGGTTCCTCAGGGTTCCATTTTGGGGCCACTGTTGTTTATCATTTACATAAATGATATCGACGCTGGCATCGTCAGTAGGATCGCCAAATTCGCTGATGACACCAAGTTTGAGGTCAATTGGGACACCAGAGGCGATCGAGCAACTGCGTGCGGACCTACGTAGGATAGGAGAGTGGTCGGAAAAATGGCAAATGCCGTTTAACTTGGGTAAATGCAAGGTGATGCACATTGGCTACCCCAATCCCAAGTCGGACTACTCTTTGTTGGGGAGTAATATCGAGGCCACTGATTTGGAAAAGGACTTGGGTGTGCTAGTTAGCAGCGACCTTAAGTTTACCAAACAGTGCGTAGAGGTGGAAACGAAAGCCCAGAAGCTGTTGGGTTATATCAGGAGGCAATTTCGATTTCGGAACAAGGAGATTGTGCTCTCTTTGTACAATTCTCTGGTTCGGCCGCACCTTGAGTATGCTCTGTAGTTCTGGTCGCCCACTCTCAGGAAAGATATTGAGTGGCTGGAGCGAGTGCAGGCGAGGGCCACAAAGTTAATCCCTTCCGTTAGGCATATGGGCTACAGTCGACGCTTACGCGCCCTGAATTTGTTTTCGATGGAAACTCGGAGGCTGCACGGTCAACTGATCGAGGTTTTCAAGTTCTTACGCGGGTTCAACAATGTCGATTTTAGAAGCATGTTTAGTTTAAATGATAACCCAACTCGCAACAGTGGTTGGAAGTTGGATTTGAAATGGTTTAGGACTAGTGTGTGTGGGAATTACTTTACGTATAAGATCTGTGACACGTGGAACAGGCTACCTTCAGAATTTGTGAACAGTTCTTCTGTGGATCTGTTCAAGAAAAGGTTAGACCGAATCTTGCACACTATTTGAGGGTGTATGAAATTTTCCCTAACACCCGTTGCCATTGGTACCTCCTCGGTATGGGCCGCAAGGCCTTTTGAGGTACTACTTTTCCTTGTAACTCCTTGTAAATCTCTCTCTGCTCTCTCTCTCTCTCTCTCTCTCTCTCTCTCTCTCTCTCTCTCTCACTCTCTCTCTTGCTCACGATCTCTCTCTCTCTCTCTCTCTCTCTCTCTCTCTCTCTCTCTCTCTCTTTCTTGCTCACGATCTCTTGCTCACGATCTCTCTGTCATTCTCTCTCTCTCTCACGATCTTTCTCTCTCTCTCTCTCTCTCTCACTCTCTCTCTCTCTATCTCTCTATCTCTAGGGATCATCACCGAGATCATGTCTCTTGCGGATGATCTAAAACTTAAGACAGACAGGGTAATGTTGATGGGTATTATACCGCGGATGAATGCCAGTGACCACGCGTTCAGTAACGTTATTGACATCAACGAGAGGGTGCAAGACTTGTGCATCCCACTGGGCGTGAGGTTCGATGACCTGATCGACGCGTTTTCGGGTAGGTGGGACTTTTATCAGAGGGATGGTATCCACATCAATGCCAAGGGTAAAGGTATAGTAGGCACGCTGCTTGACCGGCACCTATACCGTCTGGTGAGGTCAAGCCCAGGGATTGATGATGGGCCCCAACCGGTTGGTGAGGGGCTCTTCAACTCCCGATAGCCCTGGCTGTTCGGGAAACGGGTGGAGCTAGAGGGTGGTCAGAATAAGGAAGGCTCTCTCCGTGCAGTGCTTTTTAATGCTAGGTCGATAAGGAATAAGTTTTGCGAGCTACGGGCGCTCTTAGCATCAGAATACAAGGATATCATTGCTATCACCGAGTACTGGATTCATACTGATAGAAGGGACTATGTTGGGGAGTTCGAGATTCCCGGGTATAGAATGTTTCACAAGGACCGCACCCGTGAGGAGGGGGAAGGGTTACTAATATACATCAGGGACACGTTGAGTCCAGTTGACTGCCAGTTCCGGTTGAAACGGGAGCTGCTTGGCTTCGATCTGGACCTGGCAGGGACGAACTATAGGTTAAGCTTGGTGTACAGACCTCCGTAACTCCTCCTTGAGGAGGATACAGCCCTGTACACCGAACTCCGTAGCCTGCTAGGGGACATGGTGTGTGTAGTTTTAGGAGACTTCAACTGTCGCGGCATAAACTGGGAAGACAGGAATGCTGATGCTGAAGGGAGGAGGCTAGTTGGCTTTGCTTAGAACAACTTCCTGACTAAGTGGGTCAATGGGCCTACACGAGGCGAAAGCATTCTGGATTTAGTATTCACGACCGAAGACAACCTCGTCACCAGCCTCACGTTGAAGAATTGTTAGTCGGGAGGGATCACGGTCTGATTAGGTTCTGTGTGTGGGTCCCTTGGGTGAAGCGAGGTAACTCGAGAGGCAGTAAGATCGATTTACGGCGGGCGGACTTTGTTGGCCTCCGGAATAGCTTAGGTGAAATGGGGTTAGAGGTCGACGGCGATGTTGAGGGAGTGTGGAGTGCATTCCGGGAGAAGTTTATGGTGCTGCAGTCTGCTGCCATACCTTCGAAACTGGTCACCCCTGTTTCAACGCAGTTTAAGTGGTTCAGTCGTGACATCGCTTCGGCTATCTGAAATAGGAAAGCTGCGTATAGGAGGGCGAAGGCCAATCGTTCCCATGAGAACACTGAGGCGTATGTCAACCTGTGCAGGGAAGTGAAGGCGAAGGTTAGGCTAGCTAAACGTAACGAAGAACTCACCTGGCAAGCCTATGCAAGGGGAACCCTAAGGAGTTCTTCAGTTACGTTAATAGTAGAAAGCCCATTAGAAATATGATAGGCCCGTTAAAGGACCCCAGCGGCGCGCTGCGGACCTCCGACGCGGACATCGCTAATGTGCTAAATGAGTACTTTGCGGGAGTGTTCACCAGGGAGGACACCCGCGTCATCCCCGAGCCAGGCGTCAGGCACGAAGGTGCTGGCCTGGAGAGTGTTCGGTGTACCGCGGCAGTCGTTGTCGATAGAATAGACAAACTGAGCGTGTTTAAGGCTCCTGGGCCAACCCAGTTCCTCCCCAGAGTGTAGCGGGAAGTGCGCGACCAGGTGGCTCCCCATCTGGCCACAGTCTCCAACAAATGGTTGGAGACGGGCTAGGTGCCTGGTGAATGGAGGAAAGCCAACGTGACTCCTATCTTTAAGAAAGGAAATTACGAAAGTCCAGGGAACTATCATCCCATTAGTTTCACTTCGGTTGTAGGTAAATTATTAGAGGGGATATTAGCGGATAGGATCGTTGACCATTTGGATTCCTACAAGCTGTTTGGGGAATCCCAACATGGGTTTAGACGGCATAGGTCGTGTCTCACCAACTCGCTTGAGTTTTTTCCACGGCATGTGGAGTGAGTATGATGAGAGTAGGGCGATTGATATACTTTTTCTCGACTTAGAGAAAGCCTTTGATAAGGTACCTCACCGCCGGCTAGGTACACACAAAACAATGTTGATTGAAACAGGAAGACAACTCTCCCGTCCTCATGATTACAAGTTAGCCTTGCTTGCACTAGGAAACTGGCGTTGATGTGTAGCGACCACCTGCAGCAGATACTATTTCTGTTCTTCGTTCTTCGTAATGAAGAGTTATAATCCTGAATTAGCTTTACCCCTCTTTCAGCCACATCATTCAATACCAGCATATCTTGGAGGACTTCCTTGGCCTGGAGGAACTGCGGATCATCCTTCCATTGGGATGGATCTTTAGAAATGAATCCGGAGCCTAGTAGCGTGGTCTGGAAGAAGCGGATGGTATTCCTGGATGCCAGCTTCTTCAGCGTCAGTGACGGAATGTCCTCTTCCGGCACTTTAATTCTCTTCGGTGGATCTTTCTCTCCTTCCATTACCCTCATCGACTCCAGGATTCCTCTCTTCTCCATTTTCGAAACTGCGTTGAAACTGCATTTGTTGCTGCCGCTCCAATAGGCCTGTTCAAAAATCAACTTTTTCTTATTTTCACAGGTTTCTGTACATTTTCCCATGCTTTTTGACCTGAAAAAGCCGAAAATCACAACTATTTTGACCTAGGATGTTGGGAAGCATTGCCGCATGGAGCTTTAAATTTTCTGCCTTGAAATCGGCCAAAGCGCCAATACCGGGGTCCCTTGAATTATGTTTTGCACTTTAACTTTTGATCTAAACAAGATAGAGCAACAAATTAGGTATCAAATGAAAGAGCATAAAATTAATAAAT
Organism: Bathynomus jamesi; assembly: GCA_023014485.1. NCBI lineage: Eukaryota > Metazoa > Arthropoda > Malacostraca > Isopoda > Cirolanidae > Bathynomus > Bathynomus jamesi. Next base: position 209,809 of record JAJOZX010002992.1, read on the forward strand.
AATAATAATAATAATAATAATAATAATAATAATAATAAATAAATAATAATTAATAATAATAATAATAACAATAATAATTATCTATCATTTTTCAGGAAACGACAGAAACTCAATCAGAATCTAGAAAACCATCTACAAGTTACAACTTCACAATGGCATTAAGCAAGGAGCTGAGGGAGCTCCGTGGGCGCAAAGTTGATATCTCAGAACCTCCACGTACTGTCCACAGGCAGGTGTCAACTGGGCCATCTACCAAATCTCTCACTGAAACTTTCCTGGTTGGATACCTTTCAGCTTTTATCAGTGGTTCCCAGCTTCCTACCAACAGACAGGCGTTCCAGTATTTCCTTAATCTTCAGAATTTACCGGAAAATGCAGGGAGGCCCATGGTTCAAGACCTTGCATATGAAACAGTTGAATCTATCATCCCATTCTGGCAGATGGCTAGGATCAAGACAATGACCAAGTACAACGCAATGAAGCTCTTCATGAAACTACATGAGAAACATCGTGCTCTGGTGAAAAGCAAAGGAAGAGCAAGTAACCCTGGAGGAAAAAGAGGAGCATTTGTGCTGGAATTAGACAGCCTGTTCGATATAGGAGCTCCAGATGCAATCCAGGAAATACAGAACAACAGACTGTTATCCAGAGAGAAGAAAGATGAGGATATCAGGTTCTACGAAGACCAAAAGACTTAGAGGAAAGGTCATATGTCTGGTCATGACAAGATTTTTGAGACAAGATCCCTGCAGCAAGCAGCGAGGAATGAAAGACTGCAGCATAGACAAGAACAAGGTAAAACTAATTACTTTGAACGTTACAAAAAGTTTTAAGTTTTACTCCATTGCGATATTTAGCATGTCTTAACAATTACTGTCTTAACATGTTGTACTATTTTACAGCTGCAGCAGAACAAGAGGCAGTTGTTCATGTGGATGACATTACCTGGGGTGACTCAACTGACAACGACGCTAACACAGAGGACATGGATTACCATCAGCCTCGTCCTGGATGTTCTCACCATCAAGACACTGTGACTAGTGTGACTTTGACGTTTCCAAGGAAGGTCATGGAATGTGATGTCATCTGCAATACAGCTGATCGTCTTGGTTTATCAGACAATCAAGTTACTGCCGTGGTTTCTGTCACCTTGAAAGCTGGAGGGGCTGATCTGGATAACTTCGTCATCTCAACCTCAACAACACGTCGCAACAGAATGCTGTCCAGGTATAATATCAGCCAGAGTCACATGTCCAAGTTTTGTGAAAACCCCCACAGTACGCTGCCTTACACTGGGATGGAAAGTTGCTCAAAGATGTCTTGGGCAGTGAACCTGGAAGTACCTCAGAGACTTTAGCTGTGCTAGTGTCTGGTCCACCTTCATACACTGAAGGAAAGTTATTGGGAGTACCTGTCATCGACAATTCTTCTGGCACAGCTCAGGCTGAGGCTTCAATGGATTTACTGGAGACATGGGAACCTACGGATAATGTTACTGCCCTTGTTTTTGACACTACATCCAGTAACAGTGGAGTTCACAGAGGAGCTGCCAAACTGCTAGAGAAAATGCTGAAAAAAAGGTGTTTTATCTGGCCTGTCGACATCACATCCTGGAAATCCTAGTAGGAGCAGTTTGGGAGAAGCTGTTTGGGAAGGTGAAGGGGCCAGATAATCCCTGGTTTGAGCATCTGAAGGATGTTTGGACGGACTTGTCCAAGGAAAACCCAAAGATGCTGGCTATCAACAGCAAATGGCTGAAGGAAAAGAAGAAGAACAGTGAAGAAATACTCCAAGACATTCTAACAGCAGAAAGGCTTCCAAGAGCCGACTACAGGGAAATGGCTGAACTGACAGTCATTGTTCTTGGAGGAACGCCTCCTCGAGGTATTCACTGGAGTCGACCAGGCGCCATTCATCAGGCCAGATGGATGGCCAGAAACCTGTACTCCATGAAAATGCTGATGTTTGCAGATCAACTTGAGTACGACGAAGACACTGTATCAAAGCTGGAAAGACTCAACACCTTCCTTGCGCTGTTCTACACTCCTGTATGGATGATGTCAATGTCTGCTGCAGATGCTCCCGTGAATGATCTAAGTCTAATCCAGGACATGTTGAAGTACAAGAAAACTGACCCAGAGCTTGCTGATGCAGTACTTAATAAGATGGAAAACCACAAATGGTACCTGACGCAGGAAGTCGTGCCATTTGCCCTGTTCAGCAGTAGATTGAGTGACACATTGAAGCACGACATTGCTCCCCAGTTACATGCCACTGAGAAGCCAGACAGCTTCAGAACAGGAAAGCCTCTATTCCAGAGAGTCACAGCTAAGACCACCCTGGTTGATCTCATTGGCCCAGAATCACATTTCCTGCTGGACACACTGAACATTGGATCCGAGTGGCTTCTGGAACCTGTCACGTCTTGGCCACAGAATGAGGACTACAGAAAAGCGTTGGACTATGTTAAGAATCTGAAAGCGGTGAATGACATTGCTGAACGTGGTGTCAAGATGATGAGCGACTTTGCAAATGTCATAACAACAGATGCCAAGCAAAGGGACTATCTCCTTCAAGCTGTGGGGTTCAACAGACGCCGCTTTGACAGCTTCAAGAAACAAACTCTCAACAACTGACTGTGTAAATGTCATTATGAAATTAATCATCATGTAATGCTTTCACTTCTTGATCGATTAGACTTGTGACAAAATGTTAATCTCAAATTTGTGTCATGAATAAGGAGCCTTGTCTGCCTTGAGTGTGAGAAAACGAATTTTGTGATATTTCTGAAATCTTTGTATGTACCAATGTGCCATTTCTTGTTCCAAGACTATCATAATTGTATAAGTTAGAAAGAGGATTAAAAACACTTTAATTTGGTGCCTATTTTGTTGCTCTATCTTGTTTAGATAAAAAGTTATAGTGCAAAACATGATTCAAGGGACCCCGGAACTGGTGCTTTTGGCCGATTTCAAGGCAGAAAAATTAAAGCTCCATGCGGCAATGCTTCCCAACAACCTAGGTCAAAATGGTTGTGATTTTCGGCCTTTTCAGGTCAAAAGGCATGGGAAAAAGTACAGACACCTATGAAAATAAGAAAAAGTTGATTTTTGAACAGGGCTACCGCTCCAACTGCTCCACCCACTTTATTCCTGTATTCTTGAATTTTCTTAAGGAAGGAGATATCGTTGCTCGGGGCTTCAAAGATTATGGGAGCCTTGAACCATGCTGGTCCGTAGACAAGAGCAAAAAAGAGGGCCATGGTTCGAATGGACTTCTCTTCCTTGGGGGACACCTTAAACTGAGGTTGAAACGTGAATATTTGGAGACAGTATATCGCCTTTGACATCCAGCGAGCATGGTGTTTGGGGCCAGGCTGTCCAAATCGAATCCTTCGGGGAGGGGTCCCACCTAGGAAGACTACGCTAGGTTCCAGGAGTCGGTGTTAGTTGTCGCGGGGTTGTGTACACTCAAGAGCTTTCATGTAGTCGTCGAAAGCTTCTTGTACCTGTTCTAGGTTCTCTTTGAAAACTTCACTGATGTGGTCGTCCATTATTCCAGTCTTGAAGTTTGCTTGATTGACCCGCTGCCAATTCTTTTGGAACCATTGAAATAGGAGAACCTCCGGACAGCTGGACGATCCATGAACTGTCTTGAAGACGTCTCTGAGAACGACCTCCAAGATATGGTGTCTGCAAGCAAGGTGGAGTGAATTTCTTTCCAGTCGCTGTTCAATCAGAGTGCAAGTTCCACCAATATGACCCGTATTGCTTGGAGTCGTATCAAAGCTCATGGCGACGACTCGGTCCTCGTCTTCCAATCCTTCAAGGACTCAACCACGGCGTTCGCTTGTGCCATTCCCGTTCCACATGCGAGCTTCGGAACACCCAGGAGTTGGATGTTCTCCTCTGACGATGAGGAAACCTCCTTCCCAGAGATCAGTACTGGGAGACGATCGATGTAGTCATTTTCTGTGAGGAATGAAAGGAGTTTCCGTCCCAATGAACAACAATTCCAGTATTGGCGCCAGAAGATGAGACAGCTTGTTTCACAGAAGTGATGTGGTCATTGCGATGTCGCATACGGGTTCTCCTGAATGTGGAGCGACTAGGCTGATGGCCAGTTCATCAATGTTCTCCCCAAGGCTTTTCACAGTAGCTGCCACGATGTGAACTGCCTTACGATCGCTGGTGTTGATTCTATCCAGAGCGGCAGCGAGACCAGGGGACATGAAGTTCTTAGGCCTCGTTTGAGGTGCAGGACGAGGAGCCGCATTTGACGGGCCAGGCACCTGAAAATCCGTATCCATTCCAACTCGAGGCATCTTTGGAAATGAACGAAGGCCTTCATCATCAGAAGAGGTGCTGGTTGACTCCAGCTGAACGGTCTCTTGCTCTTCACGCATTTGCTTCTCCGCTACTTCCTTTTGCTCTCTGGCCTTCTTCTTAAGATACTTCTGTTTCATTTCTTAGCCATGTGAAACTTGCGTTCCTTCTCTTGGTCTTTCAACAAGACTCGTTCTTCCTCTATCCGGATCAGTCTTTCCACATCACGATGCTTAAAGTTGAAGAGCTTTTCAAGATTTTTTGAGAACTCTTGTTCATTCTGTATTTGTGGCTTACTTCTCCTGTTGGAACCCTTTTTCAACTTCTCCCAAGTGGACAGGATTCCACTCAGGGTTCGTTCGATATTCCGCTCCTCTTGAATAGGGATACGGGCAATTCCACAGATATCCATGGTTTCCTTCACCACCATATTCATGCACTTCCGAATTGCACAATTTTTTTTTTACGTTCCGAGTTTGCCTGCTATATTGGCCACGTCAGAGCCGAGCATTACAGGGCATTAAAAATGGCAGCCGTGTGCATAACCTAAATATTCATTAACTTAGAAAACAATTCACCTGCGCTAGTTTCTCATCTACTGGGTACGTTTGGGCTATGCGCACACAAAAATTTCGGAGAAAAAATTTCATCCCACCTTCTGTGGACCACCCTAATATATATATATATATATATATATATATATATATATATATATATATATATATATATATACACACATGTATGATAAATGCACATACTTAAAGATAAGTAGAGAAATGTAATTATTTTGATTTGGGTGTTTTAATTCCACTCTCTCTCTCTCTCTCTCTCTCTCTCTCTCTCTCTCTCTCAGGGGGTATAAGGGTT